>JARPMJ010004710.1:0-72433 GCA_033366665.1 Phoxinus dragarum
CATGACCACAAAAATGACATTCTGTCCCCACAGTAGGGTCAACACGTGCCAGGTATCTATTAGTCGCAATTGCTGAATGCACAATCCTCCACTGAAGATCAGCTGTGCGCTTTTCTATAGGTGACTTGTACAAAGACCTCCAACATCTCTTAGGAGAGGAGTCCTGTCCAAAACACCTCCAACCACTTTGATATTTTACAATTCTTCAGTTCAGATTGATGAGAGACCTTCACACATGATAAATACAAAGCTTTCTTTGAAACATCTTCAAACAAATTCAGCTCAGGTATACAGAAAAAAAGAATTTTGATTCTTTTTCTGGGCTCTTCATCTACTATCATTGAAATCTGAAGTTTTGGAAAACATTCTTTCATCTCATCCTCTTGTTTACCACAGTGATTTCCTTTAATACTTTGTCTGTAAATAGAAGGGAGAACTGAGAAAATTTCCTTCATCACTTTTTCCATAAATCTAACAGACTTAATTCCCGTCAAACTACACAGTTCTTGGGGACTCTTCCACTTGTTCCCAACCTTTAGATTCGACAAACATGTGCATTCTGCTCTCACCATTGATGTTTGCAAACTTTTCATTTTCAGCACATTTGCTTGTACCAAAGGATTGTTAAAGAGTGGTTCATTTTTTATCCAACCTTCAAGATTCGAATCTCTCCTTATTGAAAGACAGAACTCCACACTTTCAAAACTGATTTATAAAATGAAGATGAATCATTCCATGCCATGTCCTTCAAACTGATTAAAAACAGATTAAAATCATATTTAAAACAATTCATGCTACGTAATAAGGAACAAGCTGTATCAGCCCAACAGATTTTTTCAGAGTACAGCAATTTCTGTGCAGTCTGCAGCCTGAAGGCCCTTGATTCTGCTCTTTATATCTATTAGGCCTTGTCCACCTTCACTGACTGGTAGATATAAGATGGCAGATTTTACCCAGTGCTGGACCGGACCAAAAGAAATCATTAATTTTCTTTTGTAGTGAATGAACTACTTCATCAGGTGGATTCAACACATTTAGCTTATGCCAGAGTGCTGAAGCAGCCAGATTGTTTGCGACCAAGACTCTCCCCCTAAAAGATAACTGAGGCAGGATCCATGACCACCGTGACAAACGATCACACATCTTATCATTCATTCCTTCCCAGTTCTTCTGGATATAATTCTCAGTTCCTAAATAAATACCTAAAATCTTTAGGCCTTCTTTACCCCATTTCACACCTCCTGGTAAGACTGGTGGCTCTTCTTCAGACCAATTTCCTAAAATGAAGCCTTCACTTTTTCCCCCAGTTCACCTTTGCTAAAGAGGCATTTTCATACTTTTTTTAAAACTTCTTCTAAAACAGTCACATCTCTTTTGTTTTTGATGAACACTGTAACGTCATCCAGCGTAGGCAGAAAACTTAGGTTTAACTTTTTGTCCTTCAATTAGCAAACCATCCAACTGTTTCCCCAATTGTCTAAGCATAGGTTCGATGGCTAAACAATATAGCATTCCTGACAAAGGACAACCTTGTCTAATACCTCTTCGTACTGACACTGGTTGACTTAGCCCTCCACCAACCTTCAACATTGTAGAGACATCAGAGTATAGCAGTTTAATCCATGAAATAAAAAGATCACCAAAACCAAAAGCTTTAAGGGAACTAAACAAATAAAAATGACTGACCTCTGTCGAATGCCTTCTCCTGATCAATTGCAATTATTCCAACTTTGTCCTCATCCCTTTTTGCAATATCTATGATATCACGAACAAAAAAAAGGTTATCCATTATCGTTCTGTCAGGAATACAATAAGTTTGATATTCATTCACTATATGTTCTAAAAACAATTTCAATCTGTTTGAAAGACATTTTGCTAAAATTTTATAGTCGGTACAACAAAATTGACACTGGTCTCCAGTTCTTTAAAAAACCAGATCACCTTTCTTTGGTAGTAAGGATAACACGGCTCTCCGACAGCTTGTTGGCAACTCTTTTTTTTTTGTAAGATGATTTAAACACATCAAACAAATCATCTTTTAATAAGTCCCAAAATTGTTTATAAAATTCAGCCGGAAGGCCATCAATTCCTGGTGCACGTCCACTGGATAGCTGATCAACAGCCTTTGTTATTTCACCAATGTCTATTTCAAATTCCAGTTGATTTCTCTGTGTATCTGTCAACTTTGGCAAATCTTTAGAAGGTCCTCCATACAGCCAATGTCACATGGACCATCTGAAAAGAGTTCTGTATAGAAATCAATAGCCATTGATCTCATTTCTTTAGGATTCGTTGCCACAGTCCCATCCGATTTTTTTAGATGTAGCATTGACTTCCCGCGCTCCTTCCTTTTTTTCAAAACTAAAAAAGAAAGAACTTGGTGCATCCATCTCTCTCAGCGAGAGGAAACGAGCTCTTATTAAAGCTCCCTTAGCTCGCTCATGAAAGAGAGAGGCCCAAAGCCTTCCTTTTTTCATTCAGTCTTTCAGTTGATTCACCATTTTGGTTAAATAGACTTCTTTCAATTGATTTTATTTCATTTTCTAATTCCATAACAGTTTTTTAAAAACAATAATTTGCATTAGCGGTATAATTCTGACAAAAAATCCTGATGTGTGCTTTTCCTACATCCCACCAATGCACAACATCATCAAAATCAGTCTTTCGCTCTCTCCATTTTGCCCAAAATAAATGAAATTTTTCACAAAAGAAAGCATCCTGCAACAACTTTACATTAAAATGCCAATAGTAACTATGGCATCTCGCTTTTTGTACATTAAAAACAATCATACATAAATGGTGATCTGAAAAACCACTGGGGTAAATACAGGCCTTTAAAATTATATTACACCAATCTCTATTAATATAAAAACGATCTAACCTGGCAAAGCTAATGTGGTCACTTGAAAACTTCGACCAAGTATATTGCTTCTCTACCGGATGTTGTGATCTCCAAACATCACACAAATCAAAATGGCTTATTATATTATTTAAACATGAAGCAGAAAGAGGGCATGGTTCTTCTCCATTCCTGTCTAAGGTAAAATCTGGTGTACAATTCCAGTCACCACCTAAAACTAGACAAGCATTTTTATCATAATTCCCCATTATATTTTGGCAATTTTTAAAAGCTTTTATCCTTTCTGCACCATTATTAGGTGCATAGACATTAACAAAGACAAATGAAAAACCCATCAAATTAGCATGAACAGCCAAAATTCGACCCTTCTCTATTTCATCACTTGATTCAAAAGCTATGTCAATTCTTTTCGAGAACAAAATAGCAACACCACCCTTAGAATTAGTGCCATGACTTAAGAAAATATGGCCTCCCCACCACTTTTTCCATTCGGTCTCATTAGCTATGTCACTATGTGTCTCTTGTAAGAAAATTATATCCATATCCTTATTTTCAATATATTCTTTCAACACAGCTCTTCTTCTACCATCCCTTCCTCCATTAATGTTAATTGTTCCTATCTTAATACTGCCCATTGAAAGAAAAGGAAGATCAAGAAAGAAAAAAAGAAGGGTTAGCAAAGAAAAATACAGAGAAAACACCCCAAGTGATTTAATCATTAAGGAATTGTTAGACCTTTTTCAAGGGCCATTTTTCTTCTCAATTTAGTTACAATTTTTTTTAATCTAAACCTTTTTCGTCTACTCAATTCATCATAGTTGGCTGTCTGTTGAATTTTTACAGCTGATTGCAAGAATTTTTCTTGCATCAGGAAAAAATTCACTAATCTCTATTGTTTTTTCCAAAAGTCGCATCCAGGAAGTCATTAACCTCATTCACAGTATACAATTGGTCTTCACCAAATTGGGAAAGAATATCGGATGCCTCTGAAAACTTGTCATCATCCCTCCGTGTCGACTTGCTCCTCAGCATCAGTTAACTGGGACAAACAAATCTGCCCAGTATTTTGTGCATCATTTGTAACAACCTTTGGTAACTTAGATCGAAGACCCTCTTCGTCTTCATCATCACCCTCGTTAACATCCACACCACGGATTTCCTCTCTTTTCAGTAGGACCTACCAACTAAACAACCATTTGGGTTTCCTTGCTTCTGATTGCTGGTCCCTTCATCTGCATTTTTGTCTTTATTTTTCCCATCAATTGTTATTGTGTTTGGTTCTTCACTGATCCCCTGCATTTTCACCAATGTTTACACTAGAAATAACTTCAATATTATTATTTTCTAGATGTACTTTATTATGTGGGCAAGCGATCTTTTTATGTCCAACGTCTCCGCATTCGAAACATTTCAAATTTCCGGTACTCGCGTAAATCATGTACGGTTTACCTTCATGTTTGATTCGGAAAGAGATATCTAGCGTTTGTTGATCAAGAAACATAAACACCTGACGCCGAAAAGACAACACGTGTTTCAATGCTTCATTCCTACACCTCAAAGGAATCATTTTCACTTCGCTGGCCATTTTTCCAAACCTCAACAATTCTTTTTCAATGTCACTATTTAATATAAAGGGCGGCACGTTCGAATCGTAACTCTAATAGATTGCGATACAAGCGGTGACACAACAGTAAACGCTCCATTCACCCAAACGCCGGTTTCAGTAAGTTTACTCACCAAACTTTCATCTTTAAGGAAAACCACCACGGCTTTGTTCATCCTTGACGCTGAGATTATATTTCCATATCCAATCTGTTCACCAACAGCGACAAGCACGTCTTCCACATTAGAATCCGCGTCAGGTACACATCTAACTCCATGGCGGAGCGAGAGTGAGGCTACCCCATGGCGGAGCGAGAGTGAGGCTACCCCACTCGGGTGAGCCTCCATCTCAGCCTCCGCCACGAAGCCGAAAAACTTCCGAGAACCGAAGCGTAATTGATACTCGAAATTAAGTTAATAAAAATATACACAAAGCAAAAGAAAACATAAAGGAAGAACATACGAAAAAAGAAACAAAAAGAAATTTAGAAACAAAGTAGAAAAAAAACTAATTCGCTCTTCTCACCCGTTTGTTGCTCCCATAACCCCAAAACCCCCAGCATGCAAAGCAAGAGAGAGAGAGAGAGAGAGAGAGAGAGAGAGAGGAGAGAGAGAGAGAGAGAGAGAGAGAGAGAGAGAGAGAGAGGAAAAATTATCTCCTTGTTTTTCTGTATAGACAGCAACCATAATTATACTAGAAGGTGTGCTAATGGATGAAGACATAAATTACAATATCTTTGTAAACTACATTGTTAAAAAGATATGATAACCCACCAAAATCAAACTTTACATATTTTTTAAAATCTTTATGTGAAGTTACACCTGTAAGATAACAAGTGAATACAAGAGAAAGAAATGAGAAGGAGAGAATGACAGTACAGTGGGGGACAACAGTGAAAGAGCAGGAAGGAGAGAAAAAGAGACTAAGAGGAGAGTAGGGTGGAGACTGAGGTAGGGAGAGGGCAAGTGAAATGGAAAACAGCTGATTAGTCCTTTACATAAAAATGTCCACATACTTGCCATATCTTCAGAGACGACAAGAAGGCTTCCTTCTGTGCGATGTTCTCAAGGCGCTTGAGTTCGTAAGCAGACAGTCCAGAACATGCATCCTGGTGATACAAGGCATTTCTTACTAAACATTTAAAAGTTTCTTCCAGGTTGTGAATGTGCAAGGGCAGTCTACATATACACATGGATATCGGAAAGTCCGGCTATGGTGTGAATGTCTCAGCCTAAGATGTTTTAATAATTCAGGAAGATAACGAACTTTCACACAATTTTCAGGCATAATTATCATTTTATATAGTAAATTAAATACTTCACATTTTAACGTTTACTCTAAACATTTCAGTATTATATTGAAAATCTATTTTACATTACATAGACTGAACATTAATTAAAACTTCATATGTTCTACATTTTAACGTGTACATCTTTTAACTTATACTTACAAAAATCTATGTTGCCACGTGGAGGTGTGAACACGGCAAGAGGAAAACTAAGAAAATACCATAAGAGTTAAGTTTCTGGGAAAAATAATGAAATAAGTGGTGTCAAACATTAAATTCTGTAATCTAACTAGCCGTAAAACAGAAAACATTAGCTTACATATTACAGTGACAATTCTTGACTTCGAATTCGATTCTCTTTATTTTCACAAACATAAAAACCGACAGCAATGGGTTAATTTGATTCATTTTAAAGTTGTTTGACCAAGCTAGCTAAAGTTACGATGCTAACGCGGGCTTCTGTATTCTCCGGTAAAACCGTTTAAAAAATCACAAACTACATATACAACTTATCATAAATGGATTAATATTATATACACTCGATGCAAAATAAAATGCATAATTAGATGCATAATAAGAACAGGAGCAATACAACAAAGGATGTTTCGGATTACTTACCAACATGTGCGTGACGGATTCCCACCATAGACATGTGTAGAAAGGCTAGATGGCTCAAGGCGGAGTCAGCTGTGTCGTCACTTGGCGGCCATCTTAGGTCAGGAGACTGCGCTGCTGCTGTGGACGGAAGGTGAGTGACATACGCCAACTAAAATGCTCGTAACTTGCTGAATTCTTGACGGATTTACAAACAGTTTGGTTTATTACAAACCTTATTAACGTAGCTATGATTTGTGCTGATGCCGATGTTTAATAAACTCCGTGGCTATAATTTTTCACAAGTATGCAGTTAAATAGCCGCATCCCTGACGTTTATGACACACCAAGCCGTTTGAAAATCGGTTGAAAATTGAGCAAAATATAGTTATTTCAGCACTACATGCACAATAGACTTTAATGTTATAACTGGACGAGCGGTCCTGTCCTAAGATGGCCGCCGTGTGACGTCGTCGGGTCCCATTGGCTCTCAGCGCCGGTAAGCCATCTAGCCTTTATACATGTCTATGGATTCCCACAATATCCCGAGGGCTTGTGTCCAGCGAAAGTGACGTCGTTTCCTGTTTCCCAAATGGATTTTTTTCATAACTTTGATGAAAACCAATCACATAAACTTTAAATAACAGAATCTTGTTTGTTTTATAACTCTTATTATTCCAACAATGTTAGTATTTATTAACAAATTGCATTAAATAAATTTTTATAATTGATTAAATCTTTTAGAGTTTATTTACTTTTAATGTATAGATTTTAAAAATAAGAGTTTTTAAATAAAATAAAACAGATGTAAATGCATAAAAACTAACTCTGCCATGAATCATTTCTGTGAGTGTACCAAATAAATCTATAATTTGACACAAAATATTGATTTAAAAAGGAGGTTATTGATTTAAAATTGATTGTATTGCTTCCGTTAAAGAACACTGTGTCCATGGCAACGCAATTCAACCAAGCCATGTAATAAATACATATATATATTTATACATATATATATATATATATATATATATATATATATATATATATGTTTAAATGTACATTTATAACTCTATACTTTGTATTACCTTTACACTATTACCTTTGCATCAAATTACAAAAAAATAGTTAACGCGGCTGTGACTGTTTCTAATCCAGCGGCTGTGGGAGTGATGGTAAAATGGACGTCTTTCTCTTTTCTGACTGCCGTTATCAATCTCTCTCTCTTTTTATTTTCTCTTTTTGAAAGTTGTGAAAACACTATTATGGAGTCTTTCTTTTGCTATTTGAGCAAATGGGAACAAATATATGTATATTCTCTTATTCACTGCTATAGAAATTTACCCAACTATGACGACTTCCACTTCTGAGATACTCGGAAATGTGAAAAGGGTCCACATATGAACACAGAGCAGATGATGCATTCCTGGCAAACAAACCTATTTTTGTTAGTATCCCTACCTGTCTGAATCACTAACTTCGGGTACCCCTATCTAAGATGGAAGAGATGGAGCAGGTTTGCGGAACACTGGACCTACATTCCAGGGACGTACTCTGCTGGGGTGGTGCTACACTAATGCCCAGCCGGGCCCCCACTGAGCACGCTTTGTGTGCACTGTCTGCTGCCGTTAACCGCAACTACGCCATCAGCAACTTCTTATACTTTAGTATAATTAATCCTCACTTTCCTTGTCGGAGTGAAGCTCTTCTGCTCTCCTTTTCCAATCTCTTCCATTCAGACAGCCCTAACCAAATAATAAAATATTTCTACCTTATTTGCTGATTTGCCAGGGGTGTCGCCGAGAATAATTGCCCGCGCATCCTACACTCAAGGAGAGCTACACTTTAGTCTAACTGGAAAGTAAGGCTTTAACAAATAAATTGTCCCTTAAACTATTGGTTTCAATGACCTCATGGGCCCTATTTTAACGATCTGAAACGCAAGTGTCAAAGCGCAAAGCGCAAGTAACTTTGTGGGCGGATCCCGGCGCTGTTTCTATTTTCCCGGCGGGATAAACGACTCTTGCGCCCAGCGCAAATCTAAAATGTGTTGGTCTGAAGTCGCTTCATTACTCATAGGTGTGGTTTGGGCGTAACGTGAAATAAACCAATCAGAGCGTCCTCTCACATTCCCTTTAAGAGCCGGCGCGCTTGTTCCACGGCGGATTGCTATTATAACGGCGGGTTTGCCAGCGCACGCCAGGAGCGGTTCACAGCCGAGGAGACCGACGTTCTCGTCAGCGCCGTAAAACAGAGAAGTGACATTGGGGATGATGGGAGAAACCCACCCAAATTAGCTTCGGTTAAACAGCCGTATAATTTGGGTAAATGTGTAGCCTAATCTAGATTTATTTTATTTTTTTATCTAGATAGATTTTTTTCACATCTTCACGGACACAACAATGATTTCCCTCGTGTGTTAATATTTTTCCTTGTAAAGCTGCGTCTGTTTATATTAGAGAATCAAAGTGGATGCGCGTTAACACGCAACATTATGGCCAAGCACGCGCCCTTAAAATACCATATAACTAACGCGCAACGCGTCGGTGTACAAAGTCAATTGCGCTGGGTGCAAGATAGGGCCCATAGTGTTTTAACACATTGACAATGCCAATGACAATTTATTTGTATAGCACTATTAAAAACAACAGCTGTTGACCAATGTGCTTTCCACAAGAATTATGAATGTGGACCATAGGGTTTAAGAGCTACAGACATTTTTATTTGGGTATGCCGTTTTCAGAAAATTCTCAAAAATAGAGGCGCTTGATAAGAGGTTAATAATGTTTGATAGATGTCGACATTTGGATTTTTTTACTTCCTTCTGGTAGCTGCGCAGAGCGTCCTTTAAAAATCTCAAATGACACCTGAAGCCTGTCCTTTTTCCACTTTCGTTCCGCTCTTCTGCAACATTCCATTCTAAGGCAACGAATGGAATCATCAATCCAAGGTTCATAATGGGATTTTTGTCGCGGTGATCTTAAAGGGGCCACGGCGTTCAAGACATCAGAGCAGGTGGAATTAAATCTGGAGAGAAGTACTTCCGCGCTGATCTCACAAGCAAATTCATCGGGCGATGGCATCACTTCATCAAAGATGGTTAGGAAAGATGATTTTGTATGATTATTAATGTAACGATATGGAGCCTCACAAGATAAGACTGTAGATATCTTCGCATGGCAGGGTACAGTGAACATAACAGTCTTATGATCAGAGAACCCGTTTTCACAGACTTCTAAGTCAGCAATACAAACTCCATGCTGGAGCACTAAGTCAAGGGTATGGCCACCTTTGTGTGTGGAAGCATCGATCCCCATAATAAAATCAAAAGCATTTAGTAGATGCATAAATTCCTTAGCCAAGCAATCATTCATGCAGCATACATGCACATTAAAATCACCCACGATAAGAAACGTATCATATTTTGGGGTCAGATCACCAAGGAATTCTGCTAAATCTGTTATAAAGTTTGTGTTATATTTTGGTGGTCGGTAGATAACAGCAATCAGAAGTGGGTCAGCAAGTTCAAAGCAAAACATCTGAAGTTCAAAACTGCTGTAACTGTTACTCGCCACCGAGCGACAGGTAAAATGCTCTTTATATATAGACACTAGTCCACCACCCCGGCCAGTTGTTCGTGGGGAGTTAAAATAGCGACATTTGTTTGGCAGAAGTTTGGTAAAAGGGCTCAGATCTCCTGGACAGAGCCAGGTCTCAGTAAGAAATAGAAAGTCCAGTCTCTGCACAGAGAACAGATCATTTAAAATAGAAGTTTTATTTACGATCGATCTGGAGCTTATCAAGGCCATCCTTACATTCAGGGGATTTTTCATGTACTGCATGTGGTAGCGAGCGAAGATGATTCAAACACACTCCTCCACGATGGAAACGAGGAGAAAAATCAAGAGTGTGAACGCTTGAGGGCGAAGCCAGCTCAGTCGGAACCAAGGGAATTATCCATTGTTGAAGCGGATACAAAGAGCGTCTCCGAACAGCTCGACGCCAGGTGAATGGAAGCTCTCCATGCCTCAGCAACTCCAGCCTCAGCTTAACCGCGGTGCCCGCTCGTTTTCCCCGGCGTCGCCTCCGCCTCAAAATCGGAAAAGAGCCAGGCCAGTGACGCAGGTATCCAGGTATAGATTATAAAACCGGTGGTTGTATAGAGTGAGAACCATCCTGTAATTGGTATGGCTGCACATTTGATGAGATTTCTACATTTAGATTTAACAGAGTTTCTCGATTATAAATTAATATTGACGCGCAGCATTTCTGCACGGTAGCACAAGTTAAAACATATAAGCAAATAAACAACAGACGGAGCAATAGACGGCCTGCCACGCACATCGGCGCCATCTTATTGCCTTCAATTGTTGAAGAACTTTCTCAAACACTAAACAAGTCCATATTTAATTTCTGGAAGCCGGGCTAAATAAGCAAGCACTGTTACTGCATTCAGATGTCAAATACATACATTAATGAACCGTATGTAAGATTGTGGCCAAAACTGGTACTGCAATCACTTTCAAATGACTGTAGAGCGGTGTATCCCCTCCCCCTCCCCCCTGACTCGAGGTTGCCAGATAGGCTGCAGGATCCAGCAGGAACGTAGGCTGCTACAAGGAGCTTCCAATGGCAAGACTAGAGCAGAGCTGGCAACCTGGAGGCCGAAACACTACTGACTTTGTGATTGGTAGATAGGTGGAGGGTGGCGCATCAGGCCAGAACACAACATGACAACATCAACATCAGTTGAGGGCTGCAACTTCACTTTTAAATGACAATATCCTGGCCGGACTACTGTTGTCAGTGATATAAGGATTTAAAATGAACATGATTTCTTAATGTCTACTGACATATCAGGGCCATTTTATGATTAAAGGTGGGGTATGTAATTCTCTTTTTTGACCATTTTTTCAAAATCACTTGAAATCCTATTCCTAACCCAATTACAGCCACTGAGTTAGAAGCACTGAAATGACAATTTATTCATTTAATCATCTGTGTAATGGGCAGGACTCGAAAAACTCCAGCCAATCATTTCAAAGACCACCTAGAATCATTGGACAGTAAGTACGTCAATCAAGCGGTCGTAGTATACCCCCCCCCCCCCTCACGCGCGCATACTAAAAGCTCGTGAACGAGAGACAGAGAGTTGCTTCCATTTGGAGAATGGCAGACATGACACCAGCGCACAAAATAAAATCTATATTTGAGAGAGGAATTGCAGACAAAACGGCAGAAAGAGACAAGTCAAAAAAAGTAGACATTCTAGGCGCTGCTTTCCAACGTTGGCGGCAACTGAAGGACCAGGAAGGACTACCAACAGATGCGGCTGTGGCATTTTTTCTGCTGGACAGGTGAGAAGCCGATTAACCCGCCGGACTTTAGCGATAAATCGGCTAACGTTACAATTCTCGTGCGCATCTCGTCAGTAAAACCGGTTACGCGATTAGTAGTAAATCGTCATCACTTGTAGTAAATGCATGAGAATTGTAGCCGATTTATATCCCAGCCCTACGTAGAACTAGCTAGCTAGCTAACTAACCTGCTTGTGGAGGAAGCTGATGTGAGAAATTGTATTGTATTTATGTATGGAGACTAGAGATTGTATACATGCTGATGCATGTGAATAGTTCACTCAAAAATGAAAATTCTGTCATCATTTACTCACCCTTGAGTTGGGACAGTGTAATGTCCTACAAGTATAAAATCCTTTTAAATGATCATTACATTGTTTAATTAAGGGTTGTACATAGTTTATAACAGAGCTCAAGATAAATGTTTTCATTACTACTGGAGCTGCCAGTATTTACTTAGTGGACTAGTGTAGGGAATAGTGAATGAGTGTATAGGGGGCGATTTCAAACACAGCAAATGTCCTCAGGATTACTAGAAAACAGGCATGTGAGTTTGATCAGGGTTGGAGTAAACTCTTCAGTATATTGGACCTCTAGGGCCAGAGTTGTATAGTAATATAGAAAAAGAAAAATATATATAATATTCTACATAGTTATTGTGATAGCCTATCTATTGGAATTTGCAGTTGAGAAACATCATAGCATTAACTTTGTTAATCATTAATAAACCTTTATTTGAGAGTAAGATAGTGCAGTGCTAATTACACTGCATGGAGCTAAACATTTACATTTACATATTTGGCAGACACTTTTATCCAAAGTAACTTGCATTGCATTTCACTGTACACATTTACATTCTTATCAGTTCTGATAAGATAAATTCTGATAAGTCCTGACTTGTCAGTAAGTTTCATTTTCATATACTGTACTTCTAGTATATGTAAACGCGAAAGAGGAATCAATTCAGTGTCTGAAACTTGCCTCTCTTACTCTCTGCATGTGCACGCTAACAGCACAGATAACAGCACGCGAGTCCCGATTCTCACCTCTTCTTTCATGTTTAAAATCGTTTGAATGTGTAAATTGGCAAGACAAAACGCATCCAAATGATAAACTTTCACTTTGTGATGGTTAAACTTAGCAGTTATCATCATGGTTGCTATCTTACAAGAGATGGAGAAAAATCCTACTTCAGTAAGTAAACCTGTCCCCAAAAATGTTGGCACTCTAAAGCGCTTCCCTCCACGTTTTCGTTTCGCATCTATTATGCGCAGCATAATTCTTTTTGCGTTCATGCGCGCGTTTATGTGTTTGCATAGGCCACAGACGTATAAATTATTAGTTTATGCACATGCATTTGTAATATAGTGAGTTTAAGCTGTTTATGTTTATTTCTTCGATTCTATATATAATAGTAAAATGTTATTATTTTCTATTACTTTAAATACTGCTAAATCTCTTATTTGTGCTTTGTTTAAAAAGGAGTGTGTGTTATGCACATTAATTCATTTAATTATTTTCGCTTGGCATACCAGCGTGATGACTTCATCGGACACATCGCATAGTAACCCGTGACTGAGTTAGTGATGCTTCATTCGTAGTAAATGCAGAGACGAGAAGTCATCACAAATGCGTTTTCTCTTCATTGTCTTCTTACTTACAGGTAATGGCAAAGTATGATGAGAAACACACTCCAGATTTAAGCATAAACACTGTTAATAATATGAATGAGTTGTGTGCGTGTTTAATGCAGTTGTTTTGCTATATGAATAGTGCGTCATGAGTTTGTCATGTTGAGCACATGGTTAGCATAAATGCTCCGCGATTAGCGCGAAAGTCCGCCACATAACTGGTTAAAGTATAAATACTATTCGAATCTATAAGGGATAATATTGTTTAGTGTTATAAATTATTCTTAGTTTACATACGTGGTTGTTAATCGGCAGTGATGTCTGTAAACTGTGTAATGCGTTACATTTGAGTGAATGTAGTTGAGTGAATTTCACGTGTCTCGTCATTCAATGTAATACATCAGACAACGAATTTGTATGTGTTCTAAACTGAGAATAGAGAGTGGATTCTTAATGTATTTTACATTATCATTCTCATGTTATCATTTAGATAAAGGGTAAATGCTAGTTTAAGTGTTTTATGTATAAAAATGATCCATTAGGATACTTTGACAATTGTAAACCCTGAAAATGTAAAAGAGGTAATGTTTATAATCAGGCATTAATATGAAAAAGTCATATGTGGGTTGACCATGTAATGTCCTGAACAGTTGACAGTTGTTGTAATATGAATATGTTTCATTTCGTAGTAAATGCAGAGACGAGAAGTCATCACAAATGCGTTTTCTCTTCATTGTCTTCTTACTTACAGGAGTACTACACATTTGTCCATGCATGCATACCTGTGCACCAGTTATGTGTGCCCCTGCTATTAGGCTCTTTTGATATGAGAAAAATCTGCGCAGAACCAATCAACGCTAGATGCATGCCAGTTAGAAATGTGTCTGAGTGAGGTCCAACGTGCTCTGATGTCATCCTGGCTAAGTGTAAATGTAATGCAAAAACTGTTTCCATTGCAGTTTTGCGAAATATTTATTTTTCAAATTGCCTGAAAAACCACCTCATGCGAGCGTAAACTTTTTTGCGATAAATGGGAGTTTTTACGAAATTGACGTGTTTCCATTGGGCGTATTTTTAATTCACAATTTTAATTTGAGCAATTTGAAGGGTAATGGAAACACGGCTATACATTCTGGACCATTGGACTGATTTCACATGTGCTTCACGATGCAATTACGCAGATGCGTTCTCGTCTCGAAGCACGCCTCGTTCGAGGTGGTAATCCAGGCAAGGGTTCAGAGGCAAGCAACAAGCAAAACATAATCCAAATACAAGGCAGAGGATAATGGGCAGGCAACGATCAGATGGGGTCAAACACAGTTAGACAGAAACACGGGTGCAATGCTCAGAAATGTTCACAACAGCAAACTTCTCGGTTACTAACGTAACCTCGGTTCCCTGAGATGAGGGAACGAGTGTTGCGTAAGCTTGCTTACGCATCGGGAAAGCCCCTTTCTCGAGAAGATTGAAGCCTAAAATTATCCTTGCAATTTGCTTTAATTTAAAACGCACTTGCTGCAGCAAGCAGACCCAAGCGAGACGGCTCGCACGCTTATTGGCTGCTCTGCAGCAATTGCTGCAACCTATGGAGAGACGCGACTGACATGAGAGCCAATAAGGGCGCTTCGCGCCCTCTATGGGTCATAGCCCGCCAAAATGGGCGTGGCTTTGTACTATAAAAGGCTGCGTTGCCCATAGATGCCTTGTTTTCATCGACTGAAGCGATACCAGACGGAGCACAACACGGCAAGGTTACGCAACACTCGTTCCCTCATCTCAGAGAACCGAGGTTACATTAGTAACCGGGACGTTCCCTTTCGAGAGTACTCTCGTGTTGCGTAAGCTTTTGCGCCCTGAAAGGAGTGGCAAGTACTTTAGGAACGTACCCTTGTCTCGGTTTGAGAATGACTTTGCAGTCATTGGGCCCAAATTCAAGACAGGTAGCGCTCACTGAGAGCGCGTGCAGGTCACCCACACGCTTAACTGAGGCAAGGGCCATCAGGAAAACGGTTTTGAGCGAGAGATATTTTAAGTCTATAGACTGCATTGGTTCAAATGGATCACCTTTCATGGCCTCTAGGACCGTGGAAAGGTCCCAGACGGGAACCGGCGGAGGTCGAGGAGGGTTTAACCTCCTGGCTCCTTTAAGGAAACGGACTAGGTCATTTTTCCCCAGTGACTGACCAGACGCTGGCATTAGGAAAGCCGCAATGGCCGACACATATACTTTGAGCGTGGAGGGGGATCTGCCCGCGTCCAACAGCTCTTGGAGGAACCATGTTTTTCGGATCCATGTTTCGTGCTGAGGACCAGCTCGAGAACACTGACCATTTTAAAGCATAAAGACGCCTAGTAGGCGGCGCTCTAGCCTCTGTGATGGTGTTTAACACTCCCTCTGGGAGGTTAATGAGTACCTGTTGAGAGCCCATGCATGCAAGGCCCACAGTTCGGGGTGGGGATGCCAGAGCGTCCCTTTGGCCTGAGAGAGGAGATCTTTCCTCACTGGGACCCGGCCAAGGGGCTGTCCCTCCTAGCTGCGTCAGCTCCGGGAACCATGTTCGGTTCCTCCAGAGCGGAGCGACTAGGAGCACCGTGCACCTGCTCTCCCTGATTCGTGCGATGACCTGTGGCAACAGCGCGATCGGTGGGAAAGCATAGAGTGGGCGGTTGGGCCAGTTGTGGGCCAACGCGTCCCTGTTCTTTGTAAAGTATGCTGGGCAATGAGCGTTGTCTTCTGAGGCGAAGAGGTCGACCTCTGCCCTGCCGAAGATGCTTCATATTAACTGAACCACCTGGGGGTGAAGAGACCATTCCCCTGGGGGAACGTTGCCTCTGGATAACATATCCGGACCCAAGTTCAGGTGTGGGGCGGGACTCGGGACTTCAGCCATAGCTGGAGGGGGCGCATGTGTAACAGCCCCAGCTGAAGCACTGCTGATGCTGAGGCCATGCGGCCCAGAATCCTCTCCAAAATTTTGAGAGGAGTGATGTTGCCTGCTCTGAATGATGCCGCTAGGCGCTGGATAGAGAGAGCGCGCTGTGACGTAAGCCGCGCTTTCATCGAAACAGAGTCTATTTCTAGCCCCAGAAAAGAGATTTTCTGACTGGGCGACAACAAACTCTTGTTCCAATTGATTTTGAGACCCAGATTTTCCAAATGACTGAGTAACAAAACTTTGTGAGATATCAGTTCTGCCTCTGACTGAGCTAGAATTAGCCAGTCGTCTAAATAGTTCAGAACTCGCACGCCCTGTTGTCTCAGGGGAGCGAAAGCCGCGTCCATGCACTTTGTGAACGTACATGGTGCTAAAGACAGACCGAACGGTAGGACAGTGTTCTGATAAGCTTGACCCTCAAAGGCGAATCTCAAGAATGTGGCGGGGTGCTATTTGTATTTGAAAATACGCGTCCTTCAGATCCACTGACATAAACCAGTCCCCCGGGCGAATTTGCGCGAGGATCTGTTTGGTCGTCAGCATTTTGAACGATCGCCTCATGAGCGCTTTGTTCAAATGTCTGAGATCTAGGATGGGACGGAGACCGCCGTCCTTTTTTGGGACGAGAAAATAACGACTGTAAAAACCCACCTCGTATAGCCCCTTTTCACAGCAGTTTCGCTATTTCGGCGCAAAGCAGATGTGCTACTTCGTTTTTCACCGTCGTTTCGACCACGGCTCAAAAGCGCAGGGGTCTGCGTGCGAACTGCAGCGAGTAACCTCGCTTTATTATCTGTAGCACCCATTCTGATACACCCGGGATGATTTCCCATGCTTTTGCACGTATGGCTAGGGGTAGAATGATGTCTAGGCTCGGTCTTGCCTTGCCTTGCCTTGAAAGGGATCCGGCGACCTGAACTGTTTGTGCTTGTGACACTGTATTTACAGCGCTTATATGAGGCGGCGCGCATAGAGTTATGGGCGTCTGCTCTACATATGATACACATGCCGCGAGAGCGGGGAAATGTTTTATGAGAGGGAGCCCTAAGTGTGTGTGGGACACTGAACGGGCAGTGTTTATGAGTAGGGGTGAGCACTGAATAGTGGGCACATTTCCTACATTTAGATCAGATTTGGCGTACACCGGAAAAAAAAAAGACATTTTGCTCTTTTTCAGATTTATTTGGGTCGCCGTGAAAACAGCGTTTGTGTGCAGGCGAGCATCGAGGAAGCAGACGATTTGAGCCTTGCAGAAAATGGCGCCTTCCATGACTTCGTCAACTCGTCGTGGAATTCGGGAAGGAACGGAGTGGGCCTTTGCTGCGGGGTCAGGCGGCGCCCCTGCAGAAACCACTCGTCGAGCCTGTTGCGTGTCGGCTCCTCGGGGGAAGACCACTCGAGGCCGAGGTCTTCGACGGCCTTCGCCAGCAGGAGAACGAGTTCCGTGTCCACGCTGGCCCTAGTTCCACTGGTGCTGGCTTGGGTTGATGGGGCGGGGTCCGGAATGGAGCCTAACCAGTCCTCGCTTCCCGAAGCGGCGAGTGAACAGCTGTCCTCTTTCTCATCCTCAGGAGCACCTGAACGGCGATGGGAACGGCGGCGGAAGCAGACGGGCGTTGGCCATCAGGGACAACCGGTGAAGGCGAATCAGACAGCGAGGCATGCGGGGTGTTAGCCGGCGTAAGCTCGCGGACCGCTGAGGCCTCTGGAGCTCTCTGAGAGCGGCGCTTTTTACGGTGCGGCCCTTGAGAGAGCGGCAGTGTGGTGTCTTCGCCGAAGGAGGCTAATCGAGCCCGCAGGGTCGATAAGGCCATCTCATCGCACTCCGGGCAGCCGCCTTTAGAGAGCGTGAAGTCTAGGGCTATGTCTTACCGTTTTATCAAGAAAAAAGCCAACTGAGGATCCCGTTTGAGCCCTAGAGCAGACCGGAGATCTCTCCATTTGTTGAAAGCCTTCCCGATGTTGACTCTCGTCTTATTCCGACGCCTGTCTGACTCCAATTTGGCACTTTTGGTGGCATGAGAACAAAGTTTTATTTTCTTTGTCTTACGTGGAGTTTGCGTTGAGGTTTGGAATGAACTACAAGCCGGTCTCTTTGAGTTTGAATCCATCTTCTACAGAGAATAGCGGCGCATACACATACCCTGCAAGCCATAGCCAGGTGAGCGTGAATGCGCATGAAGTCACGCCCAGTCTCAAATTCCGTCCCGAATCCCTCTTATTTATTTTACTGTACAGGATTATAGAGGCAATCGCAGTGATCAGAGAAGGGCTCATTCAACCCATCAGGCAATTGTTTAAGCATTCATGGGTTAGGAAAACGGAATTTTAAACATGAAATGTTGCGCAATGCACCTTTAAATCAATATATTGTCTTATCTGAATGAGTATGCAGGAGGATTTTCACATATTTTTGAAGCAAATATTCTAGGCTACATGATACAATTCTCAAAAGCCTTGCGAATAAATAATCATTATGGGTATTATGACCTTATTTCAGTGACATTTTTTTTTCTCCACAAACCACGCATAAACATCATCTCAAAACTACAAACTTTTACATACATGCTGCTGATATACTATTGTAGCAGAGTTTGTGCTGAATGCAGTGCTGAATAGTAATAAGACTTTAGCCATGAAAATGTCACAAGTAACAGAAATAAGCGCAAATGTCAGAGCATGTCAGAACACCTCCAGGACCCTGAAAACACCTCAGACCCCAGAGGGTTAATCTCATATCACCTCTGTTATAGAGATTTTTGAATCAGGCCTATTGAAAAGTGATTGACAGTTAGGAAAATTTTAGCAACGTGTCCCTTTCAGGTGTCTAGTTTGTGCTGCCTTTGAGTCATTCATGTAAAAATCTGTTTTCTTAATTGTTAGTACAGCTGCAAATCACTTGTTGTCCTGGCATACAATATTTGGCACAACTTCTAATTTCCTTAAATCTTTGCAACAGAGGTGAAGAGAGTCCATGTTAACATGACAATAGACACGTTCATGGGAAATACCCTAAGTTTAAATAAACCACAATTGTCAATATACAATATTTTTCCCTTTCACAGATCCTGTGATAAAGCAGTCTTCAAATACTACAGTGACTGAACCACAAGCCCTCAGTTTCAGAAAATGAGTCGTTCTCAAAGAAGTGATCGTCCACTTGAAGATGAAGATGGTGACATATAAACTCTTCCGTTTCTTTGGTTCAGCCATTTGTAGGTCCTTTCATTTCTGCACATTGTTTTCTGTAACTTTTTTATTTTTTCAGAAAATTGCATTGTGATGCTTATTTAGTGATGTAATATTAATAGTGTACTTTTCAGTAATACATGTATAACTGACATGTTCTACAAAAAATATATAAATATAGCTCTGCCATAGCATTTCACTGATCTTTGTTATAATGTATATTGTTCAAGAGATTATATATGCTGCTGTACACTTACATGCAATAAATGTACTTGAAGTGGTTCCATTTTAGCACAATTTAATATATTAAAATATAGTGCAAATAGCTTAAAATTTATCGTAAAGGACAAGTAAGGTATTTTACACTTAAAGCCCTGTTTTCAGATCGTTTCTGATGTAATAGAACGGTTAAGATTGAAATTTGGACACATGCTGCTGGCCCGAGAATTTTCGGTTTCTGTGGTAGCACCCCCACACCTCCACAATGGCTGCATAGGTGCACTGGAACAATCCTTCCTAAAACACATTAAACTTTCGTTTACAAAGACGTGAAACTCACCGAGTGGTCAGGGGTGTTCACTGATATGCTCACACAAAAATCGGAGTTGGACAAAAACTACGATAAAACCTGTTGGAAAGCATCTTTTGCAGCGATTTTTGTGTAAAATACCGAACTTGTCCTTTAAGCATATTTTGAAATACACTTAATATACTTGAAGTTGTTTCAAAATAATACATTTAATACACACTTAGTACAACTTTAATATATTTATTTTTCACCTGGGTATATTGCTTGTATGTTTCGAAGACACTCGTAATTATTTTTTTATGTACTTGTAACACAAATTAAGTACACTTTAATATATATAATTAGTCCCTACACAGGCATATAGTAAAGTATACTTAAAGTTGTTCCAATTTAGTACACAATTTAGTACACAAATGTACACTAAATACACTCAAAGTTATGATTTACTACAATTTAATTACTATTAAAATAGACTTTCAAAATTACTCAAAATTACGGAAGCCCTAAGAGGCCATGGATTATAATTTTTTTCTATGTTGTTTTCTCGTGATCACGACTTATTTTTCTCGTGATCTCGAGATAACAAAAGTTGTTTTCTCGTGATCACGACTTATTTTTCTCGTGATCTCGAGATAACAAAAGTTGTTTTCTCGTGATCACGACTTATTTTTCTCGTGATCTCGAGATAACAAAAGTTGTTTTTTTTTCTGCGTATTCGGCAAGTATGAGCACCATAAGCAGAATAAAGCAGCATCATGGATGATCGCATTCGCTTTTACTTTGAGAACGGACTCACTCAATCTGAAATAGCTCTATGTCTGTCAGTGATTGACGACTTTCACATTAGTGTCCGACACTTGAGAAGGAGGCTGTCAGGTCTACAACTTTATCGTAGAAGACAATATAGCGACCCTGAACGTGCAGTCAGTTTCATTGCCAGCCAACTTCAGGGACCAGGACGTCTGCATGGCTACAGAATGATGTTTGAAAGATGCCGATTAAATGGTTTGCGGCTCACCAGAGAAATGGTCAGAGAGGTACAGTTAAGTTTGGATCCATCAGGTGTGGAGGAAAGAAGAGGGAGAAGGTTGCGGAGACGACATTACCGAGTGCCAGGCCCTAACTATCTATGGCATATGGATTCTTACGACAAATTGAAGCCATATGGCATAGCAGTTAACGGCTGCATTGATGGTTTCTCGAGGCACATCATGGAACAAGAGGGTAACAAGCACTTCAGTAAACCCTGCAGATTTTTAATTTACTGCATGTCATTACTCCCCTTCATTAATCCCTGATATGGTTTGTTTTTACTAATCCAATGATTTTTTTTATTAATCCCTAATATGGTTTGTTTTTAGGATGAACTGGACACTGTTGTAAATATGTGGAATAACCACCGAATACGACGTAGCAATGGTCGTGACTTACAACATGGAAAACCCTTCCTCATGTACAACTTACCAGAACTTTATCAATCAAAAGACTGCTTGAATCCTGTAGATGCTGAAAAATTAGATGTGATTATCCATGAAAATGTCTGCCTGTGGAAATCAGACATACCCTGTGATCATGACTTCTATGACCTCTGCATTCTTGTTATGGAGGAGAATAATCTACAGCCAAGTGCAGCAGCCACAGAGGCATTGAGACTCTATAAAAACATTCGACCTCTGGTTAGAGAACTTTTAGGTTTATAGATGTCACAATCTATAAAGTATGCCAATAATTGTAAAAAATTGTACATCTTTTTTTTGTGTAAACATGAAATGTCTTTTTTTTCTAGGTTGCAGGTTATATTTGTATACCCTTTAGTTTCATAATTTAATGTATTTTTTAATTTTGCCACCTAATGGAAACAGAAACAAAGTACATCAAAGGATGAGCCAAATAACTGTGTTTTAATCGGACAGCATTAGAAAGATCCATACAGTGTAGAAAAATAAATTAAACAGTTGATGCAAATAAAGCTATTTAAGTGCAACTCTTGCTTGCTTCAACAACAGCTTATTTAGATTAAATGTTGGATGTATAAATAATCACGTAAGAAAACCCTGATGGGAAAACAAAACTGTCCCATATAAATCAGCCCACTAAACTTATATTAGAAATAATGTAAAAACATTGAAAAACTCATATAGGCAACCATTCTATTCTATTCACAATAGGTTTTAAAATGAATCATATGAAAACATTACTTTCAATTTATGACGACAATGTAATACACTACTGTTTATAAAAACATTTAAAGCAGTTGATGCAATAAAACAATTCATGTGCAACAATATTGCTTCAACCATAGACTTAGGATGTTTAAATGGTAAAAAGTGTAAACATGGAATAAAAACCTTACAGGAGAACATAAAACTGTCCCATTCAAATTAACTCAATTAATATTAAAAATTACTGTAAATTCATTGATAACCACTCTATCCCATTCTCAATACTTTTTAAAATCACTCCTATATCAATTTCATGAACGTCATATAACATGTAAACATTAAAACATTAACTTGAGTGTGTAATGATAATTTAACAACTCAGACATCTTTTTCTATTATGCAGGCACTTCAACTTTAAAGGAACACTCCACTTTTTTTTGGAAATAGGCTCATTTTCCAACTCCCCTAGAGTTAAACAGTTTTACCGTTTTAAAATCCATTCAGCCGATCTCCGGGTCTGGCGGTAGTGCTTTTAGCTTAGCATAGATCATTGAATCTGATTAGACCGTTAGCATCTCTCTCTTAAAAATGACCACAGAATTTAAATATTTTTCCTATTTAAACCTTGACTCTTCTAATCAGATTCAATGATCTATGCTAAGCTATGCTAAAAGTGCTACCGCCAGACGCGGAGATCGGCTGAATGGATTCGAAAACGGCAAAACTCAAAAGTTTAACTCTACGGGAGTTGGAAAATGAGCCTTTCCAAAAAAAATTAGTGTTCCTTTAACCTTCATATGTCTATGACATATCCATTACCCACACTCCACTGTTTAACACAGAGCAAAACTCTGCCCTAAATTCTGCATAGGTGCTGTAGTCGCTTGCCAGTTCCAGGTGCTGTGTACAAGTGTGGGCAATGGGCCTTCTTGAAAACTCACTCATTTCTTTAAATGTTACATCAATTGTCTTAGAGAGAAATAAATCAGACCCTGTGCAGTATCTGAGAAAAAGACCAAGCTCCTTCTGCTCTCTTTCTCTAATGAATCGCAAGAGATGATTTGATACGATTGTTTCAGACTGGGACATTGATTGTGGGAACTTAATAGATTTTGCCACATTTCTTGCCTTTGGTTGGAGATTTTCTGTTATCTTGTCCAGATTTTCAGCAGTCATGGTTTCCCCAATAGATCGCAGAATGGGTTTCCAGCATTTTATTATGTAGGCTGGTTGTTGCACCATCTCTTTATGTGCAATTTCTTCCAGTATTTTCTGGAGATTGTTTTCATTAGGTAGCACAGTGCAGCTGTGACTGCTGAGAACACTGAGTACTTCATCCATGTCGGCACTTTGGAAGTCTTGGAGCGCTTCACTTAAAACATCCTTCTCAGTTGAACTAATGTAATTGAAAAACACCTCCATTAGACTGGTTTCTGGTGAAGGAAGGGACAGTGCTTCTTTTAGAAAAGGAGGTGCCAGCTGAATTGGCAAGTAACCAAAGCGCAGCCATCCAATGGCAAAAATACGTGCAACAGCTTCCCACTCGCTTTTTTGGTAAGTGTGATGCAGAGTAGGTATCTTGTAAGTTGTTCCACAAGTTCTTGTTGCAAAAAATGTGTCCCAGAATTCAGTAATACAGTCCTGGAACACTCCATCGCCGATGCCAGCTTCCTCCTCACCATTTTCAAGTACCCGTTTAAATTTTACATTTGCATCCAAAATGTTTTTGTCTGAGAAAGCTTGAATCATATCACTTACACAGTTAACTCTGCGAATCATCACTGTTTCACTTTCAGTCACATGTCTTGGATTCTCAAAGAACGAGTCACGGTTCGTTGGCTCCTGGGAATCAGTTGCCTGTGGTGGATCTTGTGGCACTTCTGGCACAGTTGAAGTGGTGTTCCTGGGTAATGATGTGAACACATCTGTAACTTCATAGAATGTGCTACCTGGAATGAAGACTGATTCTGACTCAGATGGAACTGTTTCCAGTATTGTTTCAACAAATGTTTCGTTCCCTAGATAATCAGCATGTACAGGTGAATATTCAAGTGTGTCAGAAACCATGTCAAAAGATGTGTTCACATCATTACCCAGGAACACCACTTCATCATCAGAAGATGGGAGTACATCATCATTGGAGCTTACAGGCGTAGAAGGAGGGGAATGCAAAGTTTGACTTCTGGTCTGATTGTTACATCCTGAAGTACATGGAGTTACATCTGGCGTGGAAGTAAGTCGGGGTCTCTTTGGAGTCAGATTCCTGTCATTTTCATCACTCTGATCTTTCAGTCTTGTGCACACATACAGTCTAAGAACTTTGTAACGCGTTGCCTCGTACAAGCCGCCAACTGTCTGAACTTCTTTGAGTGGTTCTTCAGACCCACTGATACAAACCATAAAGTTGAAATCGTCAGCATTCCCTTTTGCTGATTCACCATCAGGGAAAAAAAGTTTTCTCCCGATATCCAAAATATTTGACACAGTGTCTTCTTTTTTTACAACAATTTCTCGTGTTCCACCACCTTTGGGTCTTCTAACTTGTTTGTAACTGTCATCTTGGTAGCTCATCCAGCCAAGCTCAATTTTCCTTGTCTTGCTTTCAGCATTCTTATTTCCAACTCCATACTTTTTTTTCTGATTTGAATTGCTGGTAGTTTCATTTTTTCTCTTATTTGGTTAATCAATTTCTGTTTTCTGTCTTCATTCCCATGATCCTCTGCATTTATCGGCATCCAGTTCTTTGCAAAGACCCTGTCGCCATATCGAGGAATATACTTAGACAGATCCTCTTCATTCAAAAGTCTGGCAACAGCAGGATCAATCTGAAACACATCGTCATAATATTCTTTTAATATGCATTTAGTTTTAGGTGTTTAAGTGTTTTCAAAAATAAGGAACTTAAGAAGTAATGTGTTATGCAGAGTGCAGTATAGACACTTAAATTAATTTGGTTAATATTAACTAGGGATGGGGCATTCGATTAAATGTTCTTATTCTTAAAGGGGTCATGACATGTTTTTTTTTATTTTATTATTATGTTCCCTTAGGTGCAAATATAGTATTACTATAGTTTTTTTTACAAAAACTTTTAAAATGTAGTGATTTATGACCTTTTCCCACCCTGTTTCTCATCCTCTGATTCAAACAGTCTGTTTTGGGGGTGTTTCCCCTTTAAGAGTTCAGTGCTAACGCCCACTGTTATGATTGGCTAACGTCAGTGCCTATGCAGCAATTATTAACGCCCTCAGCCAGAACCTGTGCGGATTCAGCGGATTTAAAAAGTAGTTTAAAGTTTAAACACATTACTTAGTTTGCGTCGTCGTTGTTGAGCCCAGAATAGTCGGCATGGACTTATCTTTGAGCAACAGTTTTCTGGCAAAGCCAGCATCATTTTGGGATTTGTTCTCAAAACAGTCATCCTTAAAATGGATTAACTAACGCTTAAACTAACACTGCCGTGACTGAGACGTCGCTAAAAATAAAGTGCATCCATTTTCCCCTGACGACTGGATCTTTCGCAGCGTATTCAAAGATGTTGTTTGTCCACAGCCAGGAACAGCAGCACATCTGCGGCATCGTCATTTCCCTGTACACACACACACTCGCTGTCCGTCGACTGAACACTTGTGAGGCGCGCAGCGCGCGGGCGCGACAACGATACGAAATGAGCGTAGTTGTCTTGCGCTTAAAGCGTAGTTGTCTTGGGCTGGAGGCGGTCATATGCAAACAGCTGGTACGTCACTTCGTACCGTGACGTCACTTCGTACCGTGACGTCACTTCTTACCATGGATCCAGAACGAGCTGTATTTAGAGCTTGATTAAATAAATGATTCGTTTATAATGGGGAGGACGTCTTAAGCTATGAAACTTGCAGGACGTTTTAATGGTACAAAGACCTCTTATATACCAAAAGATCAAGGCAAATTTGGTTTCTCATGTCATGACCCCTTTAAGTTAATTCTCCCGACGATCGACTATCGATTAAATTAACCGAAACTCAGCATAGCCTCACAGACCTGAGAAATATATCTATTATATACAGAACGCTTGAAATCTCTACTTTTAAACAGAACAATTCAAAAACGGTAAGAAAACCTATGTAATCCGTATGAAATGTGCATTTCACTACTGTGGAGATCGCAAGTCAGCATCGTCAACTTCATCTTTGCAGCCGACACAGAAACACTTGTTTATTAATAAACAATTAAAATGTATCCTTGCTATATTTGACATATTCATAATCATTACTTTTGCCGGTTCTTTGTGACAGCTTTTAGGTGCTTTATTGGCAGCGGCTACCCTTACATGTTAGCCCTACATGTCATGAACGCGTCACCACTGCATCAGCACCGAAAACATGGAGATTTTTTTTAGACAATAATCGCACAACCTATTCGATATTCTATAATTAAATACTCAGTGACTCATCCCAACCAAATATTTTTTTTTAAATTACTTTACGTAACATGTACCTTTTTTTTTTTTACATGTTAGGCCTACGTGTCATGTGACTATACCTTTCCATGTGACGCTAGTCTGTTATAGGGAACTCACATACAACTTCTTCACCAGTCAACTGATTTTTTGTTGAGAAAGATAAGCATGTTGACATGATCTGGGGTCAGACGCGACCGCAACCTGTGACCTTCAGTCCAGCCGCCGAAAACACCTCTTATATACTGTCTATGGAAAACATCCGCTCTGAGGGGACGTTGCCGCGATGCACAGTTACCTCTGCGCTAACTTGGCCAGCCCGGGCCGTGACCTCTTCATGACTCTTCTTTATAAACCAAAACGGAAACTCGCAGGTAACTTAGTATGGCGCAAAATGTTTAGTTGCTGCCACACAGTGAAATTCACTACGCATCGCAATATGGCCTAGTTTAATCGATAACAAATGAACGTGAGCGACGAAATTCTTAATGATCAATAATCGATCGTCGATTAATCATGCCCATCCCTAGTATTAACTTAACTATATAGCCCATCTACAGAGATTGTTTGCATACACATACAAATATATAGACATAAATGAAAAAGAGCAAACAATTACACAAGTCAGTGATTTCTAGTTTTCCAGCGACTACTAGTGGGTGGAAAAACAATCTCCTTTATAGCTGCTTTACAAAAGGAATTATTAATAGACTTATCTTTGCATATTTTAATTAGGGTTGCACCGAAATGAAAATTCTGGGCCGAAACCGATACCGAAAATTTAAGATGCACTTGCCGAAAACCGAAACTGAAAATGGCTTCTTTTAAAAACTTTAATATATATTTATTTATATTGCTTAATTTTTAATGGATCTGAAATGAAAAATCACAAACCAATAGAATAATCATCAAACTTTTATTACCACTAACAGTTACAAGTGATAACAGCTCGATGGTGAGTGAAAACCCAAGCGCTTGCGCGTGGATGGGAGGGGGCGGTTGACATCATGGCTGGCTTTTTTATTTCGGCCCGAAACCGATAATGCCATTTTCGGCCGAAATATTGGTGCACCCCTAATTTTAATAATTATTCTCTTTATCTATTTAAAGCTGCTTTGAAACAATCTGTATGGTATAAACCGTTATATAAATAAAGATGACTTAACTTGAAAAAGTAATTGATTCGCACATTACTGGATACGTTGTATTCGTCCCGCTAAGACATAGGGCCTATTAGTTTTCAAAACAGGACAGGTGCTATCAATGCGACCATTTCAATAACCATGAACAGAAGTTACAATAGCACAAGTAAACCCCATGTTAATCTAGCAAGTGACATACCTTATCCTCCTCCATTTTTGCCAGGTTCTCCTCTGGGACACCCCTCTCTCTCAATGCAGTTATAAAAATCCATCTCTTCTGCAGGCTTTTTACGAAAAAGATTTCAAACTCAAAGATGACAGTGTAGTACTCCTGAAAAGTAGTATGGAAAAAGATGATAAAAATAGGAATAAAAACAAGAAAGAAAGGGGAATTAAATATCAGCAGTATGTCGCATACTGTCACATTACTTACTGTCTCCCGGAAGCTAGTTTTTTACTTTATTTTTTTTTATTTCTGCTAGTTGAAAATGTATTTTGCAGCGCCGAACTCTGGTCTCAGGGAGAAATTTGATGCAGTGGCAGATTATACCAGAGACAGTAAAAGCAACGATTCACGCTTGCGCTTATACTGCTGTTTTGGCGCAGTGTTCTGATGTGCTTATTTCCACTTGTTCTGTTGAGGCAATCCAGAATTACTGTTGGTAAAATGATAACCAGAGCAGATAATCACACCCTCATATGTAAACTGTTCAATTAATCGTATCTGATGTATTTTCAAAGTAAAAACACATACAATATTGATTATGACGAACGCATCAGTTAACGGATATGAGGGGGTTACATTACCCAAATGCTCATGTATAACTCCTAACTCTGAAACAACATCATGTACTCTAATACACTCAAATTACATCGACATAAATGACCGTTTATAATGAATAGCGGGCTATCGCGCTAATCGCGAAACACCCATGCTAACCATGTGCTCAGGCATAAGCTCATGACACACTATTAATATAGTAAAACAAACTGCATAAACGCACACAACTCATCAGTATCGCATTAAACATAGTTTATACTCGAAACGGAAGTGTGTTGTGCATTATGCTTCGCATTTACCTGAAAATAAGTATGGAAAAGTTGATAAAAATAGGAATAAAAAATGAGCGCTGCAGTGATGGCTTGGATTCCTTATCGTCGTACTTACTCGGAATGAACTAAGCGCATCACTGGGCGCGCCACCGCCACCTAGGCGTGCGATGACGCACGGTTTCAAGATTTTCCAAATGAAACCAATTCACTAAATGCTCATAACTCTTTTATTTGTTTTACATAAAGCACAAATAAGAAATTAAACCGTATTTAAAACTATTAGAAAAACAACACTACTGTATTATGTAAGGAGGCGCGAGATTTTCTCAATACAATTACTTGACGTCGTGATAATGGTTTTATGTCGAGATCATACATTAGAAAAATAAGTCGTGATCACGAGAAAACAACTTTTGTTATCTCGAGATCACGAGAAAAATAAGTCGTGATCACGAGAAAACAACATAGAAAAAAATTATAATCCATGGCCTCTTAGGGCTTCCGTACAAAATAGCACACTTCAAGTTAACTAATCATTAACACACTTGAAGTATGATAATTAGTCTGGCTGCAAGTATACTTAGCATATTATTATTTTCACCAGGGTAAGCAAAATGATGCTCCTGCAATGAGGGTGAATAAAGATGACAGAATTTCTGTTTTTGGGTGAACTTTAACAATCATTTTAAGAAGGTTAAACCCTTCATTTCTTTGTAAGTGGGAACTTAGAAAATTAGCAGGGGATCAAATAATTATTTCCCCCACTGTAGACTACATTTCTTGCAAATCCTCATTAGACTTTCCTTTATTTTAAACTGGTAAATAAATGATGTGAGCTTAAGTTTCTGTTTCAAGAAATATCTACTTCTGTTAAACTTTAATTTTCTCCTAAAGATCCTCCCCTTTTGATAAGCTATAAAATGAGCTCTGAAACGGGTACATTACATCATTCACCTCCTGATCAAAGATGGATCTGCAGATCTCAGTTTTTCTTCTTTTCCTTCTTTTCACTGCAGGTACAAAGTCAAATAACGTTTGTAAGTTACTGGGTACAAATACAGATAATTGATGTCTCTCTTTTTTTTTTTATTACTAAAGGACACTCTCTCGGGTGTTATGAGTGCAACAGTCAGACGGGTTCTTGTGCAGATCAAACTGTTCGAACATGTCCAGCTGGATCTTCTTGGTGCTGGAGTTCAGCAGGAGTAAGACAAGTTGGTAAGTCCAATATGATTTAAAGTTGGAGATGCTGCTATTATTTACTGGAGCTGCGACAGAACAAATTCTTGTTTTTCTTAACAATTTCAATCACAAAATAATCTACAAAGATTTTTTTAATTAGTTTTCTCTCAGATTATTATGATCTGTGTTTTAAAAAATGTAAATAAGAAAAGTTCTCATTTTCAAGTTTAATTGGTCTTTCCTGTATTCATATTTTTTAGGTGGCATTACTTATAAAACGATGAGTAAAGGTTGTGTTCCTGCCTGTCAAAGTTGGTCCTTAAACCTCGGGTATGCAAGGTCGATTACCTCCTGCTGTCGCACAGACCTGTGTAACCGCCAAGATCTAGGTATTTTACTTAAATGAAAATGTGCAAATCTTCTGTAAAGTCAACATTCATTTTACTTCCAAATGACATTCTATTAGAAAATAAAATGCAGGGTGTGTCTGTCTGTCATGAATTTATTGAATGGAGCAGATAAAGGAGTGTTGTTTCATTAGATATTTAGTACAGAAAATAAAATAAAATACTTGTTTTCCTTCTGTAGATCCCGTCTCGAATGGAAAGAAATGTTATACTTGTGATGGAAAGAGCTGCTCAAAAACATTGAGCTGTTCAGGGGACGAAGACCGCTGCTTTACAGGAACAGGTGAGAATCTGGAAAAGGAAGAAGATCATTATCTTTTAAACTCTCTTATGTTTAAACATTTGATTCAGATCACACATACCAATGTACAGCTCAGACTGAATCAGCCTTTGTTCTTCTTTCTTTTCATCAGATAATTCTGGTGGCCCGTTAGTGGTTGCAAAAGGCTGCGCCTCTAAATCTATTTGTGATGCCACGACATCGGTTGAAAATGTTCAGAGCATCTCCTGTTGTAAGGGGAACCTGTGTAACGGTGCGCAGAGTGTGTCCCAGAGCTTCCTGTTCCTCAGCTGTTCTCTGCTCTCCTACTTCCTGCTGCACTGAATCCAGCAGCTCCACAGATCCTGCAATCAGACACGCTGTAATGAAGAACTTCTCTGTATCTTTGCTGTTCTGACGGGATTTTTTGCTGTAAAATTCTGTGACATTTTACGTAATAAAATACTACCTTGTTCATGGGGTCATAATTAAGAAAGCTTGTCATGCTGTAAAAAAGTCAGATAAAACTGCAATATAAAAAATCTTTTTTATTTCTTAAGAGGTTAAAAAAAAGGGATAATTCATCAAATTACAATTAGATTATTTTTTTTACTCACCCTGGTGTTGTTCTAATGCCGTATGTCCCTTTTTTTGGACCACAAAACAAGAAATATATATTTATTTATTTTAAATCCCCTTCTGCTCATCCAGATAATAGCAGTGAATAGTGAATGGCAGTGAATAGTGAATGGCAGTGAATAGCAGAGGTGGGAGACTCGAGTCATATGACTTGACTCGAGTCAGACTCGAGTAGCAATTTTCTGGACTTGAGACTTACTTGACTAGATCTCTGAAAAGACTCGACTTGACTTTAGACTTGCTCCTTGTGACTTTAGACTTGACTCGGACTTGTGCCTATTTACTTGAAATGACTTGTGGAAAATATTTTTTTTTCAATTATTGTGATTTTTTAAAAATATATTTAAGAATGAACTATTTATACGCATGTGTAAACCGCTAGACGCTATCCGGAACCCGCTTGCCGCCTGCCAAAACAGCAGATCCTTCCGCGGACACCGCAACAACACTATCAGCTCCAGCCCCGAGGATAATAAAGTATGGGTTATTGGGTTTAGAGATGACGCGTACACAGGGCCGTTTGAAGGAATTTGGGGGCCCCAAGCAAAATGGACATGGAGGCCACCGCTCCCCCCATCCCATTATTATATAATGTTTAATAATTATTAATAGTGCTGTAAATTAACAGTTTATTGTAACACACATTATGTCTATCATATAATATATTGGGTATTGGGTAATGATTAAAAAATGTTTGTAAACCTTTAAGGAACCATTTTTTTAAACATCTATAAACATTACATAGATAGACGGACCAGATATTCCTAACACTTTGTTAAGGGTTACTAGTTGGTTTGTAAACTGTCTATAAACATTATCTGGAAGGTTATTATAAAGTTGCGACAGATGACTATAATACCTTGTTAAATAGTTAATAAACAGTACCAGTAAAACACGTGGGTTGTCCTGATACTGTACAAATGTAACAGTGTAAAAATTGCCACACAGAATAAAGTAACTGTTCAAGGTCCATTGGTAACTTATAAAAATAATGTCATATTTGCGTAAACTGTTACTACCGTATATCACACGACACTAGCACATTAAGATAAGCTATGAAAAAATCATGTTCCTCTGCGTCTTTCTGGTTAAATACTGTTTATAGATGGGTAAAAAGACTGTTTGCTAACTGTTAAATGACAATTAACTAAAGATTAAATAACTAACAATTTACCATCTATTAAGGATGGTTATTATAAAGTGTTACCGAAAAGATATGTTAGCATTTCCATATTTTGATATTAGAAGGGAAGGGATGCAGCTGCTTTCACAACTAGCCTACCAATGCTTAAAATCATCCCAAGCTAATGTTTGATGCACAGAATGTATTGTGTGGTTTTCCTAACCCCCATAAATAGATTATCACGGTGGAATAGTTAGTAGGCTATAGCATGCTATGCCACTTTCATCAAAACCTATTACAAGCTATAGCAATGTCATGTCATTGAATACGATAAACAGTGACTCTGGAACAGATCTGCGTCTTCCTTATCCCGTTAAAAAAACATATTACAGCAAAAGAAAAGTTGCACTAACTGTTCGTTACCAGCAGCGTTTGCCGTCAGGCAGGTAGCTAACATAAACATATTTTTGCTAGCCTACCTGCTGCAAAATTACACCATTTGTACAAGACAAATAGAGCTATTTTATCCAGTGTAATTTATCACTTACCACTATCTTGTTTTTCTTTTTCTTTTCTGCCTTCCTGAAGCATAATTCCGCTTCATTATGACTACCGAGGAGGTTTTGTATTTTGCCGGCCGCAGAGATCGCGTGGTTGGCTGGCTGCTGTCAGCGAGAGGGGCCCTCTTGAGGGGTATCCCGATAACAGTGTCATTGCACTTTACTGCATTGACTATCAAAGGGGGTGCTCACGCAGTTTGTCGTTGCATTTTATTCTTAACCAGTCGTTGTCTTGGGGCCCCAGGCCAGCTCGGGGCCTCAAGCAATTGCTTGGTTTGCTTGCCTTGTCGCGAGACTCGCGACGGGCCTGCGCGTACACGGCCAAGAAAAGAACGGCTGTGTGTAATATCTGCAGTGCCAAGGTAAGTGATTCATCGGCCACAACTTCAAATTTCATTCGTCACTTCAAGTTGCACAGCGAGAAGTAGGCTAAGTGTTGGTTGGTAACTCACTGGGCAAACGCAAAGATTTTGCTTGTTTTCAAGTGTTGTATGTCCGATGAATTACACAGCCACTGCCATATGCGAATATAATGCTTTTTATTAACAGCTCTACTTGTCAACACGATCCCGTATATTCAACTGCCCACATCGTACATGCGCATCACGGCGGGGGGAAAACAGACGTTCTTAAAGAGCCCAGCACATTTAAAGTAACATGTTAATAATACACAAATTATATTGTACTTCAGATCATTTATCAGAATGATCTACATCAAGCATGAGGTTTTCTGTGGTATCTATCTACTTCCAACTTAAATAAAAAAGCTAGCGATATAATAATGTAAACTTGAGGTCCACATTCACAACGGGTGTGCTATCCCGTGCCTGTCAAAAACCTACTATGTAATGTCCAAATGTGCACCTCGGTCGATCTCAGCTAATGGCTGCTAAAACAGAGAAATTTTAGGATGCTTTTGTTTAGTTTACACTTTCATAGGGGACATCACATCAAAATAACTGTAGGACTAGCACAAGATGGGAAAAGTTTTAGTAATTCTTGTTTACTTGTGTTCATTAGGGCCCAAGCCTTGAAAAGGCGAAGGCCCTATTGTTTTCCTTCGGATTATTATTATTATTAGGGCCCAAGCCCTGAAAGGGCGCAGAGCCCTATTGTTCTTCTAAGGGTTTTTTGTTTTTCTTCTTCTTCTTCTTCTTCTTTATAATAAATTTTTTTTCAAGGTTTTTGCCACTTTTGGGGGCCTTAACGTGCTCAAAAACTCTTGAAACTTTGCACACTGGTCAGAACCCGCGGCCATTAGAGCCCGACTGAAGCTGGGACCCGGGCGTGGCAGGGGGGCTCGACAGCGCCCCCTGGAACGGGGTCCGAAAACTTGGTCCATAAATCAAACACGCTTGCATGAAATAATATGAAACTCGGTACACTTATAGATCTCATCGGTTCATATATCCTTCATGCTCTGACTTTTTACCCCAGCCCAACAGGAAGTCGGCTATTTGGCGTAGTTTAAAAAACACATGCAATGGAATTTAAAATACTCCTCCTAGACGATTCAAACAATCACCACGAAACTCAGTCAGCATGAAGTCAAGACATTGAGGATGATAAATTGCGAGGGGATTTTTGATATCTCGAACGGTTTGGCCGTGGCGAGGAAACGAATTTATGGCGAATATTGGAAACAGGAAGTGTGTTATAACATCCTCATACATTAACTGATCTTGATGAAACTTCAGCAGTGTGTTCGCTGTAAGAGGCCGATCACATGGATGTGACTATTGTGAGTCAAAGTTATAGCGCCACCAACTGGCAGCAGGAAGTGCGTCACTTTCGAAATGCTTTGAAATCACCCTCTTATTTTTACCCGATTTGCTTCAAACTTCATCTGTATAATGTAAACACACGACAGATGTAGACCTGTGAAAGGATTATTGATATCTTTAATACTGTCGCCATGGCAACGCTTTAAACTTTTATATTCTTTTTGGATGCATTTGAGGCTCTTAACATGCTTCAAATTTTATGAAACTCAACATGCATTTGACATTTTTTGTGTAATAGACATGTGCGAAGTTTCAGAAACGGGCGTGGTAAGGGGCTCAGTAGCGCCACCTTTAGTCAAAAATGGGGTATTAGTTTTACCTACAGTAACCAAACTCGGTACGTATATTCTTCTCTTCGATCCGGACAACTTTCTAATTTACAGTCATTAGCTCCGACCAACAGGAAGTCAGATATTTTGGTTTGAATGTGTACTGTTTGGAGCATTTTCCCTCTGCCCCTCTCTGTGTGTGTGTGTGTGTGTGTGTGTGAGGAGGGGGGCTAGTTTAGTTTAACCATTTCTCTGCTGTGTGCAAAATCTCTGGCACTTTTGAGGGCCTTAACATGCTCGAAAACTCTTGAAATTTTGCATACAGTTCAGAACCCGCGGCCAACAGGGCCAGGCTGAAGCTGGTACCCGGGCGTGGCAGGGGGGCTCGACAACGCCCCCTGGAATGGGATTCGAACACTTGTCCGTATATCAAACACGCTTGCATGAATTAATATGAAACTCGGTACACATATAGATTTAATCGGGCCGAACAACTTTCCCTGGGTCAAGTTTTACGCCAGCCCAACAGGAAGTCGGCTATTACGGGTTGATTGGAGAACGCTTGCTCTCGCATTTGAAACACTTCTCCTAGAGAATTCATCCGATGACCACGAAACTCGGTCAGCATGAAGTCAAGACATGGAAGATGATAAATTGCCAGGGGATTTTTGATATCTCGAACGGTTTGGCCGTGGCGAGGAAACAAATTTATGATTAAAAAAGGATGCATAAAGTGTGTTATAACTTAGTTATAGTTTTACCTACAGTAACCAAACTCGGTACGTATATTCTTCTCTTCGATCCAGACAACTTTCTAATTTACAGTCATTAGCTCCAACCAACAGGAAGTCAGATATTTGAATGTGTATTTTCTCTCTCTCTGTCTCTCTGCCATTCTGTGTGTGTGTGTGTGTCTGTCTGTGTGGGGAGGGGAGGGGGAGGGGGGATGTGTGTGTGTGTGTGATTTTGGTTGGGTGACAGTTGTAGGTTACAGTTTGACAAGAGTTTATAGTTTAACAAAAGCACAATGTTGTGTTTCATTGCGAGTGTACACAAATATAAGGAAACACTTTGCATTTTGAAAGATGGTCTGTATGAACAAAATGACGGAGTATGTTTTTATGTCTCCATTGTTCGATCGAGCCTCACACACACACACACACACACAGCATTCCAGCATTGCAATCTTGACATCGCAGCATGTTCATTATAGCCTTAATAAAATATAATAATAAAATAGTCAACCTTACATATAAAAATTACACTGCTCTGTTTAAATAGTCATTTGTACAGTTTGTGCCGTTCATAGTAAGCACCGCTCCACTGTGATGTTTCCAAGCACATTTTTGCGCATTTGAAGAGGATAATTTTTCTATATTGGAACGTGAGTGTACAAAGTACAAAGCCTATAAAAAGAATAGTTTAGCATCCAAAAATGTTAATAATATATATATTATTATTATATATAATAATATATATGTTAAAAATAGGGGGGGGGAAAGAATTTACATATATATATATATATATAATATATAATATATAATATATATATAATTAAAGCTGCAAGCAGCGATGGAGGGCCCAAGCCGGTGGCACCGCCACCCGGTGCCTTTAGTTCCACTAAAGGCACCAGGGTGGCGGTGCCACCGGCTTGGGCCCGCAATCGCTGCTTGCAGCTTTAATTATATTTAGGGCCCAAGCCTTGAAAAGGCGAAGGCCCTATTGTTTTCCTTGGGATTATTCTTTATTATTATTATTATTATTTTACTACCTTTTGGGCACTTTTGGGGGCCTTAACGTGCTCAAAAACTCTTGAAACTTTGCACAAATGTCAGAACCCGCGGCCATTAGGGCCGCGCTGAAGCTGGGACCCGGGCGTGGCAGGGGGGCTCGCCAGCGCCCCCTGGAATGGGATTCAAAAACATGTCCATATATCAAACACGCTTGCCTGTAATAATATGAAACTCGGTACACTTATAGATCTCACCGGTTCATATATCCTTCGTGCTCTGACTTTTTACCCCAGCCCAACAGGAAGTCGGCTATTATGGGCTGTATGGAAACGCATGTTCTGGCATTTGAAACACTTCTCCCAGAGAATTCATCCGATGACCACGAAACTCGGTGTGCATGAAGTCAAGACATGGAGGATGCTAAATTGCGAGGGGATTTTTGATATCTCGAACGGTTTGGCCGTGGCGAGGAAACAAATTTATGGCGAATATTGGAAACAGGAAGTGTGTTATAACATCCTCATACATTAACTGATCTTGATGAAACTTCAGCAGTGTGTTCGCTGTAAGAGGCCCATCACATGGATGTGACTATTGTGAGTCAAAGTTATAGCGCCACCAACTGGCAGCAGGAAGTGTGTCACTTTCAAAATGCTTTGAAATCACCCTCTTATTTTTACCCGATTTGCTTCAAACTCCATCTGTATAATGTAAACACACGGCAGATGTAGACCTGTGAAAGGATTATTGATATCTTACATACTGTTGCCATGGCAACGCATCAAACTTTAATATTCTTTTTTAAAGTTTTTGAGACTCTTAGCATACTTGAAATTGCATGAAACTCGACAGACACTTTACATTTATTGCCTAGTACACTTGTGAAAAGTTTCAGAAACGGGCGTGGTAAGGGGCTCAGTAGCGCCACCTTTAGTCAAAAATGGGGTATTAGTTTTACCTACAGTAACAAAAATCGGTATCTATATTTATCTCCACGAGCCGGGCAACTTTCTAATTTACAGTCATTAGCTCCGACCAACAGGAAGTCAGATATTTTGGTTTGAATGTGATTTGATGGGAATTTTGCCAGTCTCTCTCAGTGTCTGTGTGTGTGAGAGAGGAGGGGGGCTTTATTTTAACCCTTTCTCTGCTGTGTGGGATTTCTCGGGCACTTTTGGGGCCCTTAACGTGCTCGAAAACTCTTGAAACTTTGCACACAGGTCAGAACCTGCGGCCATCAGGGCCGGCCTGAAGCTGGTACCCGGGCGTGGCAGGGGAGCTCAACAGCGCCCCCTTGAACGTGGTCCGAAAACTTGGTCCATATATCAAACACGTTTGGATGTAATAATATGAAACTCGGTACACATTTAGATATCATCGGGCCGAACAACTTTCGTGCTCTAAGTTTTACGCCAGTCCAACAGGAAGTCGGCTATTATGGGTTGTTTAAAAACGAATCCCCCTGGAATTTTATATACTCCTCCAAGAAATATGATCCTATCGCCACCAAACTCGGTCAACATGAAGTAAAGACATTGAGGACGCTAAATTGCGGACGGATTTTTGATATCTCGAACGGTTTGGCCGTGGCGAGGAAACGAAGTTATGGCGAGAAAAGAAAAACACAATGTGTTATAACGTCTTCATACATTTATTGATCTTGATGAAACTTCAGCAGTGTGTTTGTTGTAAGAGGGCGATCACATGGATGTGACTATTGTGAGTCAAAGTTATAGCGCCACCAACTGGCAGCAGGAAGTGTTACTTTCAAGATACTTTTGACTAAAGTGGGGGGGTTATTTTTAGCTACAGTCACAAAACTCGGTCTGTATATTGTGCTTATCGATCCGGACAACTTTCTCATTTACAGTCATTAGCTCCGACCAACAGGAAGTCAGATATTTTGGTTTGAATGTGATTTTGTCTCTCTCTGACAGAGTTCCCCCTGCCATTCTCTCTGTGTGTGTGTATGTGTGTGTGTGTGGGGGGTGGGGGGGGGGGGGGGGGGTGGAGGAGGAGGGAGGGAGCGAGGGCACACACACAGACAGCCCCCCCTTTTCTGTGTGTGTTTGGAGGGGAGCAGAAAGACTCACACTGATACAAGCTCTAAAGCAGACTTCTTCTCGAAAGTCAAAGCGGGGTTACGTTATTGCCCGTCGTGCACAGGAACCCCGAAAGGCAACGGGGGGTGGCGGCTTTTTATATATATATATATATATATATATATATATATATATATATATATATATATATATATATAAATAAATATAGCTGCAAGCAGCGATGGAGGGCCCAAGCCGGTGGCAGCGCCAGCCCGGTGCCTTTAGTGTAACTAAAGGCACCAGGGTGGCGGTGCCACCGGCTTGGGCCCGTAATCGCTGCTTGCAGCTATATTTATTATTATTTTTCTTACGACTATTCGGGCACTTGTGGGTCTCTTAACGTGCTCAAAAACTCTTGAAACTTTGCACACGGGTCAGAACCCGCGGCCATTAGAGCCGGACTGAAGCTGGTACCCGGGCGTGGCAGGGGGGCTCGACAGCGCCCCCTGGAACGCGGTCCGAAAACTTGGTCCATAAATCAAACACGCTTGCGTGTAATAATATGAAACTCGGTACACTTATAGATCTCATCGGTTCATATATCCTTCGTGCTCTGACTTTTTACCCCAGCCCAACAGGAAGTCGGCTATTTGGCGTAGTTTAAAAAACACATGCAATGGAATTTAAAATACTCCTCCTAGAAAATTCAACCAATCACCACGAAACTCGGTGTGCATGAAGTCAAGACATTGAGGATGAAAAATTGCCAGGGGATTTTTGATATCTCGAACGGTTTGGCCGTGGCGAGGAAACGAATTTATGGCGAATATTGGAAACAGGAAGTGTGTTATAACATCCTCATACATTAATTGATCTGGATGAAACTTCAGCAGTGTGTTCGCTGTAAGAGGCCGATCACATGGATGTGACTATTGTGAGTCAAAGTTATAGCGCCACCAACTGGCAGCAGGAAGTGTGTCACTTTCAAAATGCTTTAAAATCACCCTCTTATTTTTACCCGATTTGCTTCAAACTTTATGTGTATAATGTAAACACACGGCAGATGTAGACCTGTGAAAGGATTATTGATATCTTAAATACTGTTGCCATGGCAACGCATCAAACTTTAATATTCTTTTTTAAAGTTTTTGAGACTCTTAACATGCTTGAAATTGCATGAAACTCGACAGACACTTTACATTTATTGCCTAGTACACTTGTGCAAAGTTTCAGAAACGGGCGTGGTAAGGGGCTCAGTAGCGCCACCTTTAGTCAAAAATGGGGTATTAGTTTTACCTACAGTAACAAAAATCGGTATTTATATTTATCTCCCCGAGCCGGACAACTTTCTAATTTACAGTCATTAGCTCCGACCAACAGGAAGTCAGATATTTTGGTTTGAATGTGATTTGATGGGAATTTTGCCAGTCTCTCTCAGTGTCTGTGTGTGTGAGAGAGGAGGGGGGCTTTATTTTAACCCTTTCTCTGCTGTGTGGGAATTCTCGGGCACTTTTGGGGCCCTTAACGTGCTCGAAAACTCTTGAAACTTTGCACACAGGTCAGAACCTGCGGCCATCAGGGCCGGGCTGAAGCTGGTACCCGGGCGTGGCAGGGGGGCTCAACAGCGCCCCCTTGAACGTGGTCCGAAAACTTGGTCCATATATCAAACTGAATATTGCATGAATTAGTATGAAACTCGGTACACATATAGATCTCATCGGGCCGAACAACTTTCGTGCTCTAAGTTTTACGCCAGCCCAACAGGAAGTCGGCTATTATGGGTTGTATGAAAACGCACGCCCCTGGAATTTTATATACTCCTCCAAGAAATTTAATTTGATCTTCACCAAACTCGGTCAGCATGAAGTCAAGACATTGAGGATGCTAAATTGCGGATGGCTTTTTGATATCTCGAACGGTTTGGCCGTGGTGAGGAAACAAATTTATGGCGAGAAAAGAGAAACACGATGTGTTATAACGTCTTCATACATTAATTGATCTTAATGAAACTTCAGCATTGTGCTCGCTGTAAGAGGCCCATCACATGGATGTAACTAATGTGAGTCAAAGTTATAGCGCCACCAACTCGCAGCAAGAAGTGTGCTACTTTCAAGATGCTTTTGACAAAAGTGGGGGGTTAGTTTTACCTACAGTCACAAAACTTGGTATGTATATTGTGCACATCGAGCCGGACAACTTTCTAATTTACAGTCATTAGCTCTGACCAACAGGAAGTCAGATATTTTTGTTTGAATGTGGTTTTGTCTCTCTCTGCCTATCTCTGACAGAGTTCCCCCTGCCATTCTGTGTGTGTGAGTGAGTGTGTGTGTGTGTGTGTGTGTGTGGAGAGGGGAGGGCACACACACAGACAGCCCCCCCCCCCCATTGTGTGTGTCTGTGTGGGGAGGGGAGGGAGGGCACACACACAGAAAACCCCCCCTGTCTGTGTGTGTGGGGAGGGGGGCAGAAATACTCTATTAAAAATAGGTATATTTTGTGCCATCTAGTGTTTTATACTATGTATATGTGTTTTTTTCTTTTAAACAAGTGTTTTAAAGTACAGTCATTTCAATGAATATATATACCACACTTCATAGGAATTTTCGGTGTTGTGTACTTACAATGGCTGCTGATTTCATGTGTCCGTTAAGTCCATGAGACTGTAGGGTGTCTAATTTTTCATTTTAGGTTTCAGAAGGGTGCTCACGCATACTTTGTGGTTGATATGTGCCCTCGATGCGCACTTTTGCAGAACCCACACTGATGCAAGCTCTAAAGCAGACTTCTTCTCGACAGTCAAAGCGGAGTTACGTTATTGCCCGTTGTGCACAGGAACCCTAAAGGCACCGGGGGTGGCGGGTTTTTTATATATATATATATATATATATATATATATATATAAATATAGCTGCAAGCAGCGATGGAGGGCCCAAGCCGGTGGCACCGCCACCTCGGTGCCTTTAGTGCAACTAAAGGCACCGGGGTGGCGGTGCCACCGGCTTGGGCCCGTAATCGCTGCTTGCAGCTATATTTTAATTTATTTTTATTTTAGAGCATTTAATTTATTTTTATTTTAGAGCATTTAAAGTGCTTCTTAACAATATTTTATTTATTACTAGGGATGCAACGATACCATTTTTTCAGAACCGATCCGATCCGATACCAGACATTCTGAGTATCGACTGATACCGATACCAATCCGATACCAGCACAGTTTTTTCTTTTTAATCAAGTAGAATTTCTATAACTCTATGAACTGATAATCACAGTATTTGTGTGTTAAACACAATCTACTTAATACAGACAACTTCATTATAAAGAAAAATATGATCATAATTTGTGACAAAAATGCTATTATAAACTAGATTAGTGGTTAATTTAGCAGTAAAATTTAGTCTAGAAAAAATCACAAGTGCACAATAATTGTATTAAATCTGAACATGAAAAAACATTTAGTGGGGAACAAATATGAGACAATAAGTGTAACACTAAATTTGGTAAAACATTACACATTGCTCTTTGTATTGTTGTAAAATACAATAATGAAAAACAAGATAACAAAAATCAAAAAGATAAATTATTTTATATAGCCTAGGCCTACTATAAAATTGAGACATGTTTTAAATGTATAGCACAGCGTTTTAATGAGGCAGCAACATATGATATATAGGACAGAACTAAAAAGGCTATTAATAATCGTTCATTGCGTCGCTGTATTATGATATGAAAGGCCCCAATACAGTGCGGCACACCGCGCTTATGCGCATCGCGAGCGCAGAATGATGCGCTTGAAGCAACACGAGTCACAGCGCGCAGCGCTTCGAGTCCGCATTCAAAAGTTCAAATCACAAAGGAAAGACATATTGATGCGTAGTGTATTATACAGTATCTATCTATGCAATAGTTTATTGAACATTTTCTTTTAAAAGTTTTAAATGTCAGTTACTGTGCGCGTGAAGAACAATTATAATGCTCTGACTCCAGTGTTGTGAGAGACACCCGGTAGAAAGTAACATGATTAAGGTACAGCAATAAAGTCCAGCAAGATAAAGTTGTTTAATGCAAAACCATAGACCTTTATCTACAGATCAAGTATAATTATAGTAACTTTGAATCATCTTGGAGAGTTTTTCATCGTGTTGACTGTCGTACCGAACGCGACGCGCTGTTTGATGCTGGATGGAGAATGACTGACAGCCGCAGCGGAGGGAAAAGTGTAACTACGTGATCTTGAATTTAATGACTTAAATATTCATTTCTATCTCACATTATACTATATAATGGCTTCAGAACACGACAACTTTATGATGCTTTATAATGCGTTTGTCCCTTTTGTGGGGCTTAACAATAGCACAGAATTGTATACGCACTAACGCACAATATCGGATTTGGATCGGCCTCGTCTGACCGATACCCGATCCAGCAAAAATGGAGGTATCGGAGCCGATCCCGATACTGAATATCGGATCGATGCATCCCTATTTATTACACACAAGTTAATTTATTTATTTTTGTAACCCATCATCAGCCCTCTGTGTCTAAATAAGTAATAAAAGTCCCTGAGTTTAAAAAATGTGTCAAACGAGCCTGTGTGCGACTTGGTATGACTTGATGACTAAGTTGCGACTTGACTTGACTTGACTTGACAAAGAGTATGACTTGACTTGACTTGACTTGACCCTTACAACAGAATGACTTGACTTGACTTTGACTTGCAATGTTAAGACTTGGACTTGACTTGAGACTTGCATTTAGTGACTTACTCCCACCTCTGGTGAATAGTGACCAGCATCAAGCTTTTTAAAAGATTCAGAAGTGTCACAGAATGGTCCTATTACTATTATTAATGGCACATTAATGACACTATTAGCACCGCAGTTCACACTGGCCATTGTTATTCAAGCTCGACATGAAGTCCAATGGCCTCAACATACTATGACTCACTGTCATGGCCATGAAAAACTAAGTGAACTGAACATGTCCCTTCCCACTCACCGTACAACATTCCTGCTGACATTCATTCATGTCTATTTCGTGCTATAACTAGCAGTCAAGGAGTTATTATCGGTTCACTCGATCGGTCAAAGCACTGGTAATTATTTGAATGTGCATATTGACCGCAGAAACATTTAATCAACAGGTTTTCTGCTACTTAAATAAGAGCTTAAATAAAAGAGTGACATCTAGAGGAGAAGAATTATACAATTATCAGACAAATAAAACATATTATGCCCCGTCCAGTAAAAGACCATCTGAGCAGACATTTGGAATAATTAAGGAATAATTAATGGGGAGTTGAATTATTGGACAAAAAATGCACTCCTAAAGGTGTGAATGCAAAGTTTTTACTTACCACACGTCCACACCCAGGGGCGTAGCACCAAATTTTGGGCCCTGGGTACAAACCATCTTGCTGGGCCCCTGTACCAAATACCATAGTCAAGTCAAGTCACCTTTATTTATATAGCGCTTTTTACAATACAGATTGTATCAAAGCAGCTTCACATTGATAACATGAAAATAATACAATAAACAATTTTATCATCGTCCACCTTTAAGGCAGATCTATAATATTGTTGAATATTAAATGTCCCCAACTAAGCAAGCCAGAAGGTAAGACAACAGCGGCAAGGAACCAAAACTCCATCAGGGACAGAATGGAGAAAAAAACCTTGGGAGAACCCAGGCTCAGTCGGGGGCCAGTTCTCCTCTGGCCAATGAGTGAACAGTGTATGATTATGATTCAGGAGCATTACAGGTCAGAAGTCAGAATGAATCAGAGTATTTGTCCAGTTCCGGTTGGTTGAAGTCGGAGTGGAGAGGAGGAGAGACTGGTTGACACTTCAGGTCAGCGTCGTCGTCGTTGTGTCCTGGCGCTGGTCCTTCATCAGATCTGGATACGGCCTGGTTCCGGTGGACAGCGGTAAACCTCGGGATAGACAGAGAGACTAATATTAGCGTAGACGCCATCCTTCTTATGATGAACCAAGTACATCAGGATTTACGGGAAGTGTTCCCGGTCCCGGCTGTTCTAAACTATGCAGCCTAACATTGAGTTATAGAAGTCTATAATGTGTTATGTGTATGCTAGGCCGAAGAAATGTGTTTTTAGTCTAGATTTGAACTGACAGAGTGTGTCTGCTTCCCGGACAATGTTAGGAAGACTGTTCCAAAGTTTTGGTGCTAAATAGGAAAAGGATCTACCGCCAGCAGTCGATTTTGATATTCTAGGTATTATTAACTGGCCGGAATTTTGAGATCGCAGTAGACGTGAAGGACTATAATGCGTTAAAGGGGGGGTAAAATACTTAGTTTCAGTCAATCTCATGTTAATCTTGAGTACCTATAGAGTAATAGTGCGTCCTTCATATCTCCAAAAAGTCTTTAGTTTCATCATATTTATAAAATTAAAATACAGCTTTCCGATTCTATCCGTAAAAAGCCGAGGTCCTTGATTCTGGGCGTGGGCGGAGCTATAGAGTCAAGCGGGAGCGCGTGATACCGTTGTACTTGCATGAATGGGGTGTTTTATCACTGGGACCGCGCCAGGTTTTAATTGCAACCGGTTTGCAAATCCAGCGACGACCTTGTTAATAAAACATTCGTCACTGAAATGACCAGAACACAAAACCGCACTTGCCACACTCCTTTGCTGTCCCGGAAATACAAACTGCATCCACTGTTCCAGTAACACTGGGTTCTTTGGGAAGCTGAACAAGGTAAACTTTCCCTCACATCCCAAAACACACTTTTTTGGAGACATTCTTGACATCAACTATTCCTATTTAGCACTGATGATGATGATTTCCGGTAGTAGCGCGTCGATATGCGCTTGGGTCTTTCCATAGACAGTATATAAGAGGGTCTTTCTCTCCTCTGGTCGACGTGTGCGTGAACGCGCTTTTCCGAGAGCAATGCTCATATAAGGAGTTCCACTCTGGTCTACGTCATTAGATCTACGATAGAAAAAAACCAGCCGAAACGTGTTGCAACCCGGAAGTATGATTTTCAGCACAGAAATTCTCTGTTATTCGTTCAAAATAACTTTTCAAACTTTGGCCATTATTAGCATGAGAATCCATCTCTTTAACACTGTAAACAACTCTGAATACATGAAACACCATTGTACCCCCCCTTTAAGAGCTCGCTTAAGTACTGCGGAGCTAAACCATTTAGTGCTTTGTAAGTGTTCAGCAATATTTTAAAATTTATACGATGTTTAATAGGCAGCCAATGCAGTGTTGACAGAACGGGGCTAATATGGTCATACTTCCTGGTTCTGGTAAGAACTCGAGCTGCTGCGTTTTGGACCAGCTGTAGTTTGTTTATTAAGCGTGCAGGGCAACCACCCAGTAGAGCATTACAATAATCTAGCCTTGAGGTCATAAACGCATGAACTAATTGTTCTGCATTATTCATTGAGAGCATATGACGTAATTTATATATATTTTTAAGATGGAAGAAAGCGGTTTTACAGATACTAGACACATGACTTTCAAATGAAAGATTGGTATCAAACAGCACACCCAGGTTCCTAACCGACGACGAAGACTTAACAGAACAGCCATCAAGTGTTAGACAGTACTCTAGGTTATTACGTGTGGAAGTTTTTTGTCCAATAATTAGAATCTCAGTTTTTTCTGAATTTAGTAGTAGGAAATTACTAGTCATCCAATTTTTTATATCAGCTATTCATTCCGTTAATTTTGTGAATTGGTAGGTTTCATTAGGTTTTGAAGAAATATAGAGCTGAGTATCGTCGGCATAACAGTGAAAGCTAATTCCATGTTTCCTAATGATATCTCCTAATGGTAGCATGTACAGAGTGAACAGCAGCGGTCCTAGTACTGAGCCTTGTGGTACGCCATACTGAACTTGTGATTGATAAGACATCTCTTCATTTACTGCTACAAACTGATAACGGTCAGATAAGTATTTAAGATTTAAACCATGCTAGTGCAATTCCACTAATGCCAACATAATGTTCGAGTCTATTTAAAAGGATGTTGTGGTCAATGGTGTCAAATGCAGCACTAAGATCAAGTAATACTAATAGAGAGATACAACCACGATCGGATGATAAGAGCAAATCATTTGTGACTCTAACGAGAGCTGTCTCGGTACTATGGTACGGTCTAAATCCGGACTGAAAATCCTCGCAGATATAATTTCTTTCTAGAAAAGAACACAGTTGTGAGGATGCTGCTTTTTCTAATATCTTTGACAGAAATGGCAGATTAGAGATCGGCCTGTAATTGACTAGTTTTGTAGGATCAAGTTGCGTTTTTTTAACAAGCGGTTTAATCATAGCTAGCTTAAAGGTTTTTGGTACATATCCTAGAGACAAAGGTGAATTAATGATATTAAGAAGAGGATCTATGACATCTGGAAGCATCTCTTTCAGCAGCTTAGTCGGTATAGGGTCTAACATACACGTTGTCGATTTAGATGATTTGACGAGTTTGCAAAATTCTTCCTCTCCTATAGCAATGAATGAATCAAATTTTCCCTCAGGGAGACTACGATGCACTTCCTGATGCGATACTGTATTAGACGGTTGCATAGTTATAATTTTGTCCCTGATATTATCGATCTTATAAGTGAAATTTACTGCTGCGGAAGTCATTACTGCTGTGTTGCTTGGAAACTTCTGGGCTTGAAGCTTTCTTTTTCGTTATTTTAGCCACTGTTTCAAATAAATACCTAGGATTATGTTTATTTTCTTCTAATAGGGTTGAAAAATAAGAGGCTTACAGAACCTCTCTGTAAGCAATCGAGCTCTCCTTCCATGAAATCCGAAACACCTCTAGTTTTGTTTTCTTCCAGTTGCGCTCCATTTTTCTGGCTGCTCTCTTAAGGGCCTGAGTGTGCTCGTTGTGCCACGGCGTTGGTCTATGTTCTTTAATCTTCTTTAAGCGCAGCGGAGCAACTGTTTCTAAAGTGCTGGAAAAGAGAGAGTTAAAAGTTTTCGTTGCAATATCAAGTTCTTCTAAGCTATCCGGGATGCTGAGATGATGAAACTGATTAGGAAGATTATTGATAAAGCAATATTTAGTGGCAGAAGTGATCGGTCTAACATATTTATAACACGGAGTCGGCTTTGCAGCCTTGGCTAAATGTAATTTACACGAGACTAGATAATGATCTGAGATGTCATCGCTCTGCTGCAGTATTTCAACGGCATCAACATCTATTCCATTAGTGATACCAATGGGTGGGGTATTGCATTTTTATCATAAAAACACTTAAAATGTAAACAAAATAAGCCACACTCTGATTAATATATTTTTGTTTTATTGTCAAAAGTACTACTTACTGAGATGACAAAAGGTCTAGCAGGTCCAAACCTGGACTAAATCAAATATAATGAAGCAGTTCTGAACAATGACCATACCAAATGAGAAAAACTTTCTGTGAACATTAATAAACACAAACTAAATCATGTTAGTTTGTACTAAATGCCCATTGACGGGTCTTTGCATGTGCATATTTGCTGATCATGTCTTTAAAGTCCAGTTTTTTTGCCAACTGACTTTCTACAGAGAGTATGGCAAGGCTGTTCAGTCTATCCTGGGACATTGTTGATCTTAAATAGTTCTTTACAAGTTTAAGTTTACTGAAAGCACGTTAAAATAAGTCAATCATTAAGATGTGCATTAAACTGAGAACAATCCTGTACTTAATGTAAGAGCTTGCGCAAGCTAATTTGCATAACAATGCGGTAAAATAGGCGCTAACAATCTGTGTTTTCGCACCACCTAAAGATATTGTTCAGACTAGGGCTTCACAATAATGGTTAAACTGATAATCAAGATTATTAATCATATAATTTGAAAAAAAAGATTCTGTCCCTCCATTGACAGCTACACATCTACCACTTTGACCTTTCAAAAAGTTCATAAAGAGATCGTAAAATTAATCCATATGAATAGTGGTTTAGTCCAAATTTTCAGAGGAGACACAATCACTTTATATGATAAACAGATTCATTTATTTTTAGATTTATGCTTTTATTGCTATAAATATTGATGAGCGAACATAAACATAAGCTCAACCAAACCTGCTTGACACACAAGAAAAAAAACCTCATTGGCTCTTGCGAGGGTTGGGTATCGACTGATTATAATTCTCTGGTGTCGGACTCACAGAGTTTGTGTGACATTTTTGAATGAATTTCTTTGTCGTACAAATAATTTTTTGGAAGAACTTGTGCTTGCCTTCAAAACGCATGGTCCAAATATCTCTAAATGGCCCATATGTCCTTATTAGTTGTGGATAATGTTCAATGTAGTGGTGTTTAGGATGCAACACAAAATGACGAAATACTTTTAAAAGCAAACCTCTGTGCTCTGAAATTTTAGCCCAGAGAAAATCAATATTATCATCAGTGAATCTGAATGTTAGATTAGATTAGCCTTTATTGTCTCCTGACGGAGAAATTCATCTTGGGCATTCGAGATATCAGATGCAACACAAAATACATAACACATAACATGATTTACCTACAAATAAGATACCATAATTTACGACGACACACCACATTCCCCCCATTTCCTCAAAATATTTTTGAGGAAACATACTCTACTTTATGTGACCACTTTAAATGTTTATCTAATTGAATTCCTAAATATTTATATGTTGTTACTTGTTCAATTGGTACTCCTTCAATTAGAATAGGGCTTTGATCGCCTATAGACCTAGGGTCAAAAATAATTTCTTTGGTTTTATTAACATTAAGGAGCAAGTTATGCTTATAAACACATGAACTTATACAGACAATAACAAGCAGAACACAGCTGAACAAAAATGACAAATCATATTAGTAACCATGGAGACAAACGAGCAGTGGGAGCTGAACAAAGAAAGACAGGAACCAATGAATACTAACTAAAAGTCCATGAAAGTGAAACTATGAACAAACATAACTAAATATCCCTGACAACATCAATGTTGTGATAAGGGAAGACAGTAAAACATAAAACCTGCTCTGTCAGCTTGACACGACAGCTTTGGCACATGCTAGCTATGCATTTTAGAAGATAGGAAAACACTGCTTAAAATTATATGACTTTACAATGCTTCACGCAAACAGTTAAGACTATGAAAATAAAATATGATCATAAAAAAAATACTTTTTAACTTGAAATTGTTTTTTTGCTGAAGGATTGGTCATACAGTATTTGCACAGCAAAAAGCAAGTGTTCATTTGGTGTAACACTGCAGTTGGATTTACGAATAAACTCTTACAGTGTTAAAATGTACTTTATTATTTTAACTCCAAAATGGAAGGGCGTTTTTTTCTCTCATAGTTTTTTGTATTATTACTTTGTGTGTGTGATACAAGTAAAAATTATGAAATAAACACGTAGAAAAGTTTTTATTTATAAAAAGTGCTTTTTGACAAGAATATCTCTTCAGAAATAAAAGCATTTAGCCTTTAAAAAACAAACATTTCATAAAATCTGTTCTAACTTCATAAACTTCGCTGTTCTGATAAATCAGAAACAAGTTTATATAAAACGGTATAAAAAATGTAAAATATCAAATATAAAAACAATAACTTTCAAATGATGCTTGTAACTCATAAACTTGGTTACCTGACAAACATTCTTTCTTACGCAACATGCCCAAAAGCAGTCGGGTATCAATTCAATTAACAGAATGTGTAAAAAACATTCATGAAAAAACAGTTTTAGCTTGTGTGCTCCACAACAAATCAGAAATTAGTTCAAGAGGATTAAAGATCTTCATGCACAAAACAATGCACTGGAACAATATACAAATATGGTTCTTCAAAACCATATGATGCTTGTAAATCAAATGGTCTGAAAAAAGAAAGATCCTCTACTCTTGACAGACCAAAAATATTCTGTTCTCTTACACGGAAAGCATGAAGATGCTCGACAAAACCAACAGTTTCAAAGTCTTTAGTGACCAAAAAGTTTTGGTCATCCATTAGAACAATTTCAGTGATTTTACTGAAAACAGGTAGGTCATTTTCCATTTTAGTGCAAACCAGTTGGTCGTGATGATACTCCGTTCCAGAATGTCTTAACCATGAAGCCACTGTGATCTTACTATCCGAAAAATGTGGGTACCATTCAAGAATAGTGTCACGGTATGGCAAATCCTCAACATCTAGAGGAAAACATTACTTACAGGTAAACTTTCCCATAAGCAATTGCATACTGGTGTTTTAATGCAAGAGACTTTGTGATGTTTTTTTTTGTTTGTTTTTTACTGTTTTTAAAAAACTTGTGTTTAGCTTCGAAACGCATTGACCATACATGTACTAATGGACCAATCTTGCGTATGCAACGTGGATAATGTAACATGAAATGGTGTTTTGGAATTAAATTCTTATGCGGATATAACTCTTTAAAGAGACTATGATGCTCTACAATAAGGTGTTTCAGATAGTAGGTCAAACTTTCTGTTATTACTAGTGAAAATACTATGTTAATGATCTGCAATAACAAAAGTAGTAAATGCCAGTGTTTGTTTTCCTCATCAACAAGGTCTCCAAATATCAGAGGAATATTTCTAATTAAACAGAACGTCTGAATGGCATTCAATCCTACACTGTTACCCATCTGCTCAAGGGTTACTCTAGTAGGCCGTTTTTTTTCTTTCCGAGTAACCATAGTTGAAAGAATAGATTCTGTTACATATCTCTTGTCTTGATATAACGCCAGAAAGATATCCAAGAAGTAACTTTGTCTCATACTGTCCGACACCCTCAAGGATATCATGCATTATATCAGGAGCGTAATTGTCACAAATATGAAAATACTGCAAGTCGTTTAGCAGACATGTGCGTTTAACCCCAAAAGACGCAGTAATGTTAGGGTCAGCTAACATATCTGCATAGAGCTGTTCTTGCAAAGCTTTGTTTCATAATACAACATTAGTGTTGTCTTCACTGAAAATAGACTGTGATGTTTTCTTCTCTACTAAACAGAATCGACAGAAGTAATGGGCACTGAAAGACTCCGTAAACCCAAGAAGTGTGTGCATTCCTAAATTGTCCTGTAACCTGGGCACTTGTGCCAAACAAGGGCTCTTTGCAGAAAGGAACTTGAATTCCTGAACTTTCAAGCACTTTCAAATCTTCAACAAGGGGCCGCAAAATTGCATCAAATCCATAATTCTTCACATCCTGTGCATGGAATAATTACAGTAAATGAATATTCATTAAACTTGAATTCATTTTTGGTGGAAAATTCCTGAGAATGAAGGAAATAGCTCCAATTTTGTGAATGCCTTGCTTGGAGCCCAGCGGATTAGCAGATTCAAAATCATCATTAATATAACTGTATCTGAAGTGCATTTTGTTGTTTACTGAAAAGCAGGGTTTTTTTAAGATAACTTCCATCACAAAATATTCCATCATAAATATTTTACGATTAACAGTTGTACTCCCACTTGGTTTTGACATGTTCACATATATCTGCATTCCTAAAAATAAACTGCGTCCAACAGGGGTATGTAAATCAATGTGTCAGTTACAGGGTCTTGATCATATGTCCGCGTCACCCGATTCAATCTACTGTCAAATCTTATCCCTAACTTGATCTCTATAGGGCCAACAACAGCCCATTTGTTTTTAAAATATTTTTTCCATTTGTGTTCTGTGCTCAGATTTGTCGGATTATCCAGGTTATTAAAACAGTTCTCTATTTTGGATGCTGTTGCAAAATCATCAGCAGGAAGTAAATTCATTGCATCACTTTTGATATTAGAATGTATTTCATGGACCATTTCTTCCATATCCGATACTGCAGATACAACACTGGTTGCTACTCCACTATTTAGCAATCTAGCGATAATGGATGCACACATTTCTTGAGTGTCAGTCACCCTCCCTTTATCACTGAGTGATGTCTCTAGTAGTTCATTGTGATCATTTAAATCTGCCGGTTCATCTCCATCAATTTAATTTTCAGTCTCTGTTTGGTCTAGAAAGTCATTTCTATGAACACTACTCAAGTGTTCATAGTGCGAAATCCAGCATAGGTCATGAAGCTATACTTACAATTCTTTTGTGTACATTTCAAGTTACATTATTTGTTCATTCACAGCTGAATGTACCGCTTTGCAAACAAAACAGGGGAACATTTTAGTCCTAATTTAGAAGTTTGGCTCGTAGGTCCTTAAGCTATTGTAACTGCGCTTATTTCCGTCATTGATATAAGTAGCAGTGGCTGGTAAAAGACAAGAAATGTACAGTTTTCTACTATCTTGCTAAAAACATTTATTTAGTCTAGGGATGTTAACCGATGACCGTTTGACCGATGGTTGACCGTATCAACGTTAACCGGTCAAAGTTTTCGGCAGTCGGTTAAAAAAAAAAAAAAGTGATCTCTAAATTAGTCTATTATAGACAGTGGACTAAACGCTACTACAGTTAGCATCTCATTCCAATATCTTTTTGTGTGAAGTGAACAAATCCCTCTCACTCAATCTTTCATAACTCGCCCGTTTGTACTTAATAAACCAATAAAAACATTTGGCGCGAGGTCACAGCGTTTGGGTTCGCGCGCTCACAAGGTTTGCAGAAAGTAAAGGCTACAGGCTAACACACACTCGAGGTTAGCGCCAGGGCAGACGACAGGAGGAAGCGTGCAGAAAATAGTAGTGTGTGGGACCATTTCACCAAACAGAATGACACAGATGTAACGTAAGTTGCAACTTGTGTGATACAGTGCTTAAATATGAAAATACATTACAAATACATTTCAGTGGTAACAGATAAGGTGATGATGATCATCATCTTTCTTTATTATTGTTAGCACTACCTCAAACTAAAGCGGCGTCTCTTCGGTTCGGAGCTGTCATTTTCTGAAATGAGCCGCGGCAATGTTTCAAATGAGCTTTTAACGCTAGACAAACGCCTTTATTTTCAACGCGATCACCTTGTACCCAAACCATTTCGAAACTAAGGAGCCATTAGTCCGCTGATTACATACAAGCTCCTCGGCGCCGCGTTTGCGGGACTCATGTTTCACGCTGTTGGGGATTTTAAAAAAGTGACGTGAGTGGAAGGGCGGCGCCGTGTGTGTGTGTGTTTGTGTGTGTGTGAGCGGGAGGCAGAGCGGCGGAGAGATGCGACAGAGTTGTGAAATTGCAGGCGCGGCTCGAAATGGCTGTTATTTCAAATAGCGTAGCATATTTTAAACTAATCGGTTAACCGGTTTCAACCGGCTAATGAGGCTCGGTGGTCGGTCAAGAATTTTTTTAGTTTTCGCCATCCCTAATTTAGTCATTCGGCAGTCTTGCAGCCTGAATCACTGTAGGAAATCCACCCTTACATAGTCATGACCACTACTATAAGCCGACCAATATTACTTTCTCTAATAGGTTCAGTTTGGTCATGCCAAGATTTCCCATGTACTCTTAGCTAAATCAACATTACAACAAAGAGAGGTGAGGCGCACCCTATTTAGATTGGTCTAACAGCACTTTGATGTTCTAAGCGGAAATTCCTTTTTTAGCCCTATCCTCCCCCTAAAACTGGACTTTAGTCCGTCATTAATCTGAACACACATTTGTGGGAACATGGTTACAGTGTAATCTACTAGAGTTAATAATTTCTGAAAAATACATATTGCAAACATTTATGAAAGACTGTATTACGGGCTGTATTACGGGAAAGACTATCAGCATTACAGGCTGATCATTTGGTTTTGTTTTCAAAGAAAAGATACAGAAACACACTTGCGTCAGTTTTAGTACTGCCGCAAAAGTACTAAAATCGTTCCAAAGACAGCGGGCTGTCCGCCGAAGACAATTTTTACTGAGGCAACAGGCAAGCATAAATCATCTCTCTGCTTGCAGTGCCTCAATCCCGCTTTTTGTCAAGGTAATTGTCACAAACACACAAACGTGACTGACGACTGTCCTGCCGACCACATTATACATTATACGTCATCAATAGCGATTGCGTTCATATCAGCAGCGAACCGTACTGGAGTTCACATGAACCGTACCCCAGACCACCCTTTTTAAGCGGACTCGAGTACGGTTCGCGGGTGCGCTCCCGAGTTCGGAAGACAGCGTTCACATCATCCAAACGAACCAAACTCTGACGTCATTCGAACCCGGGTGCGCACCAAAAGTGCTAGTGTGAAAACGCCCTGAGTATCCTCTGAAAGGCAAAGGGGGAGGTGTTGCTGTAATCTATAGGGTTACATGACATTTGACTAACTATTAAGTAACTTTTCAACTACATGTCAACAAACTCTCATTAGAGTATTAGTAGACTGTAGTAGACTGTAGTAGACTGTCAGCAGACTGGTAAGTTATGGTTAGGGTTACTAGAATAGGTTGACTTGTAGTTGCCAAGTTACTTATAGTCATTAGAATATCTGTTGAGGGTTTTTTTTATGTTTTAACGACAGAGATAATTGCTTATCATGATAATAGCAGATTGTGCAAATATAATGCACAACAAGGTCTATCTTTTTCCATTAAAAATATAAATCATTTAAAAATACTATTTGGCCAGTGGAAAAGATTGAGAAAAACTTTCTCTGAAATGTATTTTACACTATTTTATATATTTAATAAAAAACAAGGCAAGGATAGTCTACTAAATTATTATTATTAATGCAATGTGACGGCACATCCGTATTTCATATTTTCCTAATGTCTTGTAACGTTAAACATGTTATCACGTGGATGAATAATCATATGCAAATGATATGCAGATGAGGATATGCATAGTAAAACTAGGCGTTGTAAGCTCCATATATGGTTATTTCGGGGAGGAGACGCATGTGCGCACAATCTTCCGCTGACTGGGATTTATAAAGTGAATTCTGCGCAGGTTCTGGCGTACGCACGGTTTTATAAGTCTGAATATTTTTTGGCCCACGCCATTTTTGTCTTTTGGGCGCACGTACACTTTTAGTTAGGATCCTACGCACAGATTTATAAATGAGGCCCCTGGTCTGGGACGTCCCTGCCTATGAAGTTCTGTCACGCTCTTGGACTAATTTTTATTTATTTTATTTATTTATATTTTTGCACCATGAAATACAAAATGACAAAAAACAATAATAACAAAACATAAAATATATAATCAAAAATAAAACAAATATTATCAATTTAATGATGTGCAGGAAGAGGCAAAAAACCCCAACTGGGCTTATTTAACGCCTCCACCTATAAACATAATTACAATAAAATCAAAACAAAAACATAAAAAACAAAAAACATTATACTACATAAAAGTAACAACAAACTAATGAAATGCATATATCCATAACAAACACACAAAACACAACATGCACATACATGTATAACTACACATACCATCAACAAATTTTAATGACGAATACAGTAATGAAAATAATAAACAAAAAATATGATCATAACAATAAAAAAAAAATAATAATAATATCTATATTAAAAATTTAGAACAGCAATTAAATGGGCTTTTAAATCTCTTTTATAACATTTTAATGAGGAGGAGTTAATTGCTAAGTGGGAAAAACTGTTCCATAATTTGGTACCCCTAAATCTGATAGTAAATTGACCTCTGCACGTAAGAAACTTTGGAAAATGAAGATCTAATGATTGACGAGTTGAATAAGAGTGAACCTGTGAGTTAAATTTAAAATAAGTCATGAAGTGCTCTGGGATATTTTCATAATTAAAATATACCTTATAAATAAAAACACATATTTGAGTGATATTAATATCATACACAGTAAGTATCTGTAGATTCTGAAATAGAGGCACAGATGAAGAATGTGACTCAGATCGGGTTGCAATCCTAACAAAACGTTTCTGAAGAACTAAAATTCTATGAAGTGTAGAAGGAAAAGTGCTTGCCCACACTATATTACAATATGAAAGATATGGATAAATTAAACTGTAATAGAGTGTAAGAAGACAATTTGTAGTAATAAGATTGCTAATCCTCCTAATTATACCAATAGATTTATTTATTTTCTTGCTAACCCAGTCAATTTGTGTTTTCCAATTCAAGTTCTCATCAACAAAAATTCCAAGGAATTTTGTTGTTGAAACTTGGGATATCTCCACAGTCTCCATTTTGACTTTTGAGAGGTTCTTAGAATATGATTTTTTCCCACTAAAAATGATATAATTAGATTTTTTTGTATTCAGCGATAACTTATTTAATTTGAACCATGTAGCATATGCAGTTAAACCAGTATTTACATTTTTAATCAGAAAATTAAAATTTGAATGAGAATAAACTAAAGTTGTGTCATCTGCAAACATTATTGGGAAAAGAATATTTGACACATTTGATAAATCATTAATATAAATAAGAAATAATAGTGGTCCAAGAATGGACCCCTGTGGGACCCCACAAAGTAGTCTGGCTTTGTTGGAATAGCATCCATTAACACAAACAAACTGTTGTCTGTTTGAAATATAATTTTTTAACCATTCAAGTGTAACATCATGAAATCCATATTTTTGCAATTTTTTCAAAAGAATATGATGGTTGACTGTATCAAAAGCTTTTGAGAAGTCGACAAATATACTACAGATAAATTCATTATTTTCTAATGCAGAGGAAACTTTGTCAATCAAATAAAGCAAGGCCATAGATGTGGAATGACTTTTCCTGAAGCCATACTGATGTCTATAAAGAATTAAATTAGAATCAAGATGGAATAAGATCCTTTTATATATAACTTTTTCCAATATTTTTGAAAAACAAGGCAATATGGATATGGGTCTATAATTATTGAAGCAACACGGATCATCTGTTTTAAACAGAGGAATAACTTTGGCAACCTTTAAATCCTCTGGTACAACTCCTGTTTTCAAAGAAAGTGAAAAAATGAAAACCAGTGGCTGCAAAATAAACTGCTTGATCTGTTTGACAAGGAATAAAGAAATGTTATCATGGCCGGTTGAAGATGTCTTCATTTCATCCATTATATCACTTATTTCCTGAACATCAGGAGGCTGAAAAAAAGAAATAGAAGGATAATTCCTTATAATATAATCTAGTGGATTACCATTTCCAGCAGGAACTTTATTGGCTAATTCATGCCCGATGTTAACAAAAAAGTTATTAAATTTTTGAGCTATATCAAATGAGTTATTAAAAGAATTATCACCTTCATAAAAAACTGAAGGTAATTCAGAATGAGACTTATCTCTATGCAGCAATTGATTTATAACTTTCCATGTGGTTTTAGTATCATTTGAACACCTCTTAAATTTCTCACAGAAATATTTCTTTTTTGATGATCTAATGTAATAAGTATATTTATTTCTACAAGATGTATAAGCACCACGGGTAAGGGGTGTAGGATTTGAAATATATTTTTTGTACAATTTATTCTTTTTCCTCAGCAACTTCAACAAGTCAACTGTAAACCAAGGCTTACTAAAGGCCTGACTATATTTCCTAGTAGAGCTAATAATTGGAAAACATTCATTGAAACTACTGCTAATACTTTTCATAAAATTTTGATATGCAAAATTAGCATTTTCTTCTTTATAAAGATCATTCCATGAAGTACTGGCAAGCATATCTTTAAATTTAGAAACATTTAACTTGCTCATTACTCTTTTAAGCATCTTTTTCTTTTTTTGTTTTGTTGTATTAAACTTGATTAACGAGAATTGAAATATAGGGAAATGATCAGACAAATCCAAATACAAGACTCCAGATTTCATTCCTTCACTCAAATTATTTGTTAAGATGTTATCAATCAAAGTTGCTGAATTCTCCTTTACTCGAGTAGGTTTATGAATAAGAGGGAAAAAATAACTAGAATAAAGTATATTTAGAAAATCTGCAGTAAATGTATCTGGATTATTTTTTAAAAGATTTATATTAAAATCACCTAAGATGTAACAAAGTTTATCCTCCTTGTTAATCAGATCAAGAGAACTGGATAGACATTCATTAAAATCTTTGACAGCAGAATCTGGTGAACGATAGATGACGCCAACTATGACGTTTTTTCCACCAAAAACACCAGAGAGCTCCACAAAAACAGATTCTACTGAATTCAGTGATAAATCATCCCTAACTTTAAATTCATAATTGTCTAAAAAAAATAAAGATACTCCACCTCCCGATCTATTTTCTCTTACATAATGAACTGAATTGTAATTTGATAATTTAAATATCTCTCTAGAGTCTTCTGTAAGCCATGTTTCAGATAAAGCAATAACAGAAAACTTATGTTTAAGTAAAGATAAATAATGAATAAATTTGTCATAGTTACAAGGAAGACTTCTTATATTCAAGTGAAAAGTGGAGAATATATTAGAAGGCATGGAAACATACAGGTCATTAAACTGAGTTTCATCATAAAATCTGCAAAGATTTGTGGTATCAAATGATGAAAAGAAATGTAAATCTGGGTCAACATCAAAATTATAAGAATCAATTAAAGAGGAATCAAAAATATTGAAATCAGAATCAGATGTATTGTAGTAGTCCATAAAGTGTATATTTACTGTAAAAAATAAAATAAAAACACAATATTGTATAAAGAAAACACGGTAGGCAACTATTGAACCGACCTCTAACTGTTGATCCTCCTTTGTTGAGGAGGATTTTGTGTTGGTGGATGGACAATAAGTTTGTCATATCTCAAATATGCAATGTCACCTCTCTCTCGAGCCGCCTTCATTGCAGGGAGTAGATCTTTCCTTCTTTGACGGACGACTTCAGAGAAGTCCTCATTGATGAAAATGCCTGAGCCCTTCAAGTTCTTTGCTTTATCCAGAACAGCCAGTTTGTCCTTAAGCCGCAGAAATTTGACCACAATAGGTCTGGGCTTTTCTGAAAGTGTCGCTGGCTTCCCAGTTCTATGAGCCCAGTCAAGCTCTATTTTCAAATGATCCAACTGTAACTTTTCACTGAATAGTTTTCTCACTTTATCTTCAGAATCAGACACTTTTTCTCTCACAGACTCTTTAATGCCGTCCACAACAATATTATTCCGTCTTGACTGGCCCTCCAGATAGTCAGCCTTCTCTGTGATAGAATTGAAACTTTTACAAATTGTGTCCAGATCTGACCTGGTTTCTCTGCAGATCTTAGACAAGGTGCCACAAGAGTTTTTAAAGTCATCAAATTCTTTTTGAGTCATTTCCAGACTCACCTTGAAGTCATAAACTTGCTTTGACAGATCATCAATCCTCTTATTAGAAGAGTCCACTATGATCTGTACACAAGATTTGAAATTTTTTTCTTGCTGTTCCAGCAAAGTTCTGTAGAAGTCCTTCTGCTGATCCAATAACTCACGCACTTGAGCCATGGTAACATAATCCTCGGTGGTGTGGTTAGAGGCTTTTGGTGGCATTGTTTGATGACCAAGGCCCACTAGGCCCGAGGATTCAGCAGTAGTGTCCCAGAAACTTCACAAAATACAAACAACAGCCACAATTTTGCTTGAAGATATTTGATTAAGCTTTTCTTACTTCAAACAGCAGCTAATATTTTGAGATTTAAGAGGGATTCCTCCGATTTTTGATGGATCAGAAAACCAGCAGTAAGATCAGAAAAAACACAGCTTCCCAGGACATGTCTTAAATATTTACCACCTGTGCAGCCATTTTTGTTAAATCAGGTGACTTGCCTCATCTTTGACTCGACTTGACTCGGGGATTTTCACATGTGCTTCACGATGCAATCATGTAGAGGCGTCCCCGTCTAGGTCCCTCTTCAGGGAACCAGGGTTACAGTCGTAACCTGAGATCTTTTCAGATGTTTTCGTATTTTGGACCAGACAAATATATATATATATATATATATATATATATATACACACAGGTGAAACTCAAAAAAAAATTTATATCGTGCAAAAGTTCATGTATTTCAGAAATTCAAAAGGTAAAACTAATATTAGTATATATAACTATACATAGTTTTATATACATGATTATACTTTTGAGAGGGCTGACATTTCTGTATTTAAAATCCTTTTTTTATTGATTTCATGTAATAATAAAATTTTCTGAGATTTTGAATTTGGGGTTTTCATAAGCTGTAAGCCATAATCATCAAAATTATAAGTTTTGCACGATATTCAAATTTTAGAGTTTCACCTGTATATTTCTACATGCAGGTGGTTATAGGTGTACATATACATATATATATATATATATATATATATATATAAGTGTGTGTGTGCGTGCGTGTGTGTGTGTGTGTGTGTGTGTGTGTTGCTAGATCAAGAGAAAATTATTTGTTTGTCATGTCCTTGAGAATGTGATCAAAATGATGAAACTCACTCAGATGTGTTCTACAGTCATTCAAGAGCTTGTCTTTCACAATGTCTAAAGTCTGATCGTTAATGATTTCAGAGAAAATGAAACAACTTATGGTTCTGTTTAAACAGGATGAATTAACCAGTGTGTAGGTGTTGATCATATACTCCTGAATTGCTGCTGTTGTAATACTTAATTATTTAAGTCTGTTTCATTCCCATCCTCCTCACTGAATGGTAATCCCTAAAGCCTTTCTATTTAAGTTGAATTTATTTCTGCAGAACAAAAGAAAATATACTTCTGCGTTCTACAGAATAAAGAAAGGCATACAGGTTTCGAATGGCATGAGTGTGAGTGCATATTACATGAGTGTTGGTGGGGGGCGCATTCCCTTCAAAAACAAAAGTAAACCACTGCGTCTTCAGTGGCTCAGATGTCGGGGGTAAATGACGACTGCTATGTTCATTCTTATATCAAAATTACACGGCTCTCTTGGGATGGCTTTATTAGTCGACTGTAACCATAGAGGTTAAAACACATTATCAAGCAGACTTTCCTGTTTCAGTTCATCTTCATGAGCCGTTATTTTACCTGACTCCAGATCTATTTCTTTGAGACTTACGGATGAAGACTGACGGTTAACTTTAATCTTTGCATCTGATGCTGCAAGGGCAACTTCTAGCTCAAATTCCACTCTTTTTGCCTTTAGTTCAGCTTCTTGTCGTTCAATAGCTTGTTTCTTCTTCAATGCAGCATGTTTAAGTAGTGCAGCTTTTTCTACTTCAGCGGATTTACGTGCAGAAGAAGTTGTAGAAGCTGTAGATTTGCCATCTACTCATGTTTCTTACGCTTCATACTTTAATTCACTGACACAGAGGAAATGCTATCATCTGTATGTACTTCTAGATCGCACTGTATTGCTTTCTTTCACCAACAGATGAACACACTCAGGCAGGGAACAGGTGAACACACTCAGACAAGGAACAGGTGAACACACTCAAGCAAGAAACAGGTGAACACACTCAAGCAAGGAACAGGTGAACACACATAGGCAAGGAACAGATGAACACACTCAGACAAGGAACAGGTGAACACACTCAAGCAAGGAACAGGTGAACACACTCAGGCAAGGAACAGGTGAACACACATAGGCAAGGAACAGATGAAAACACTCAGACAAGGAACAGGTGAACACACTCAAGCAAGGAACAGGTGAATACACTCAGGCAAGGAACAGGTGAACACACTCAGACAAGGAACAGGTGAACACACTCAGACAAGGAACAGGTGAACACACTCAAGCAAGGAACAGGTGAACACACTCAGGCAAGGAACAGGTGAACACACTCAAGCAAGGAACAGGTGAACACACTCAGGCAAGGAACAGGTGAACACACTCAGACAAGGAACAGGTGAACACACTCAAGCAAGGAACAGGTGAACACACTCAGACAAGGAACAGGTGAACACACTCAAGCAAGAAACAGGTGAACACACTCAAGCAAGGAACAGGTGAACACACTCAGACAAGGAACAGGTGAACACACTCAGACAAGGAACAGGTGAACACACATAGGCAAGGAACAGATGAAAACACTCAGACAAGGAACAGGTGAACACACTCAAGCAAGGAACAGGTGAATACACTCAGGCAAGGAACAGGTGAACACACTCAGACAAGGAACAGGTGAACACACTCAGACAAGGAACAGGTGAACACACTCAGGCAAGGAACAGATGAACACACTCAGGCAAGGAACAGGTGAACACACTCAAGCAAGGAACAGGTGAACACACTCAGACAAGGAACAGGTGAACACACTCAGGCAAGGAACAGGTGAACACACTCAAGCAAGGAACAGGTGAACACACTCAGGCAAGGAACAGGTGAACACACTCAGGCAAGGAACAGATGAACACACTCAGGCAAGGAACAGGTGAACACACTCAAGCAAGGAACAGGTGAACACACTCAGACAAGGAACAGGTGAACACACTCAGGCAAGGAACAGGTGAACACACTCAAGCAAGGAACAGGTGAACACACTCAGGCAAGGAACAGGTGAACACACTCAAGCAAGGAACAGGTGAACACACTCAGGCAAGGAACAGGTGAACACACTCAGACAAGGAACAGGTGAACACACTCAGACAAGGAACAGGTGAACACACTCAGACAAGGAACAGGTGAACAAACTCAAGCAAGGAACAGGTGAACATACTCAGGCAAGGAACAGGTGAACACACTCAGGCAAGGAACAGGTGAACAAACTCAAGCAAGGAACAGGTGAACAAACTCAAGCAAGGAACAGGTGAACACACTCAGGCAAGGAACAGGTGAACACACTCAGACAAGGAACAGGTGAACACACTCAGGCAAGGAACAGGTGAACACACTCAAGCAAGGAACAGGTGAACATACTCAGGCAAGGAACAGGTGAACATACTCAGGCAAGGAACAGGTGAACAAACTCAAGCAAGGAACAGGTGAACAAACTCAAGCAAGGAACAGGTGAACACACTCAGGCAAGGAACAGGTGAACACACTCAGACAAGGAACAGGTGAACACACTCAGGCAAGGAACAGGTGAACACACTCAGGCAAGGAACAGGTGAACACACTCAGGCAAGGAACAGGTGAACACACTCAGGCAAGGAACAGGTGAACAAACTCAGGCAAGGAACAGGTGAACACACTCAGACAAGGAACAGGTGAACACACTCAGACAAGGAACAGGTGAACATACTCAAGCAAGGAACAGGTGAACACACTCAGGCAAGGAACAGGTGAACACACTCAGACAAGGAACAGGTGAACACACTCAGACAAGGAACAGGTGAACAAACTCAAGCAAGGAACAGGTGAACATACTCAGGCAAGGAACAGGTGAACACACTCAGACAAGGAACAGGTGAACAAACTCAGGCAAGGAACAGGTGAACACACTCAGGCAAGGAACAGGTGAACACACTCAGGCAATGAACAGGTGAACACACTCAGGCAAGGAACAGGTGAACACACTCAGGCAAGGAACAGGTGAACACACTCAGGCAAGGAACAGGTGAACACACTCAGGCAAGGAACAGGTGAACACACTCAGGCAATGAACAGGTGAACACACTCAGGCAAGGAACAGGTGAACACACTCAGGCAAGGAACAGGTGAACACACTCAGACAAGGAACAGGTGAACACACTCAGGCAAGGAACAGGTGAACACACTCAGACAAGGAACAGGTGAACACACTCAGGCAAGGAACAGGTGAACACACTCAGGCAGGGAACAGGTGAACACACTCAGACAAGGAACAGGTGAACATACTCAGGCAAGGAAACAGGTGAACACACTCAGACAAGGAACAGGTGAACACACTCAGACAAGGAACAGGTGAACACACTCAGGCAAGGAACAGGTGAACACACTCAGACAAGGAACAGGTGAACACACTCAGACAAGGAACAGGTGAACAAACTCAGGCAAGGAACAGGTGAACACACTCAGGCAATGAACAGGTGAACACACTCAGGCAAGAAACAGGTGAACACACTCAGGCAGGGAACAGGTGAACACACTCAGACAAGGAACAGGTGAACACACTCAGACAAGGAACAGGTGAACACACTCAGGCAAGGAACAGGTGAACACACTCAGACAAGGAACAGGTGAACACACTCAGGCAAGGAACAGGTGAACACACTCAGACAAGGAACAGGTGAACACACTCAGGCAAGGAACAGGTGAACACACTCAGGCAGGGAACAGGTGAACACACTCACCCCGGATTTCCACCAACTGCGGATCGGCTCCGTGCTCCGCTGTCCTTCAATACCCACCAGGCCCGGATTTGTTGCGGAACGGACCCTCGACATCTCGCTAATTCACATGTGATCTCGCGATATGTAGTTTCGATAAACATAACCACCAAACCAGGAACAGTTTTCCGCCATGATCATATTTTCCACCAAATATGATCCGGCATGATCACGGTGTATTTTATTTTGAAAATTAAACGGATCTTTTATTTTGGTTTGTTCTGTTTTTTTGCTCGACTTCCTGTCCTGCACACTCTGCCCTGTAGTGCTGCGGAGCTCTCTGGCATCCGGCAAAAACAGAAGCTCTGCGTATCTGCTCCGGAGGGCTGCGGATCGCCGGAGTCGGAACGCAGCCGTTCAGCAGTCAGTGAAAATACACTCATTGACTTTAATGGAAACCGATTGACTCCGCCGCCGTTCTGGAGCGGATCCGCAGCCGTAGATTGACTTATTTAGATTGACTTCAAAAAGTGGTATAGAAGAATTAGAAGCAACTAGGTGCCACTACAGTAATGACACCTCAGAAACTCAGATACAGAAGAACTTCTAAAGGTAAGAGCTATTATGCTATCTGTTGAGTAGGTTTATATAATCTGCTGTGACTGTGTGACCAGATAATGAACATATTTAGCTAATTTTATTGAAATGCTGTTTGCATATCGAATGTGAATTGCATCATGTTGTGATGCTGCTAAAGGCTTGTTTGAGACTAAGTTGCAAAGTGCAGTATCTGTTTGCTTTTGCAGTCAGTGAAGTTGCCCGACTCACTTAATGACTGTTCTTTTTGCACCCTGCACTTAGCTGAGTTGTGTCACGGCATTGTTGTATCTTCAGTCAAGCACGTTTCGTATTTTACTGTTGTGCTTTCTGCTTTAGTGAACACTATATTGTCATATTTAGTCTCTTGAGCCACTGCCACGTTATGCATTGTCTTGTGTCTTGTAAACTAGTCATTCAGGTTTTGACCAATAGTGATTTGGCATGTTAAATCCCACACCTAGTGGGCCTGTATGTGTGTGTTGTGTTGCGAAGGTTATTTGCCTGCACTTTGCTGGTTGTCACTATTTCCTGATATCTGTCTCTTATTAGCAATTTCATACTGAAGCAACTGCTTCATATCACAGTCATGTTAAAAACATCAATGTTTTCACTCATCCATAAACATTATTAGATCCATCGGCTTGACGACAAGATTCATAATTCCACAGGAAGTTAGCGACCCCTAGCAGCGAAAAAAATACATATTGTATCTTTAAAAACCGCGAAAAGAAAGTCTCAAAATCAAAATGAATCAAATGAGATTGATCCACGCAAGTCACTTTATCCACACATGCACGTCTTTGTTGCATGTGCAAATGATACACTAAAACAAAAAAAACATTTGCATTCACAAAAATGTCTTTATTTGTACAAATTGCAACACATTCATTCAATTTAGAATTTTGCACACGGAAGTTGAAAGGCATTTGGTTGTGGACAGTAAAACATTTCTGCAACATGTATCAAGTTTATGGATAATTGTGCTTGCACGTGTTAATCATTTTGATACTAAATTTATCCCATACAAAACACACATTTTCAAATATTGTAATGCACCATAATATGCAATAATTGTCACTGAACATAAGCAAAATTAGGCTCGTGTAATGAGGGTGAATAAAAGATGACAATTTCCATTTTTGGGTGAACTATCACTTTAAGAAGGTTGGTTTAAGTAGACTTGCAATCCTTTATTAAAATGTCCTTTATCTTTAACTGGCAGGTCAATTGTGTAAGCTTAAGTTTCTGTTTCAAGAAATGTCTATGTCTGTTTAACTTTCCTTTCCCATGAAGATCCTCCCCTTTAAATACGCTATAAAATGAGCATCTGAAACGGGCACATCATTTCCTTCACCTCCTGATCAAAGATGGATCTGCAAATCTCAGTTTTTCTTCTCTTCATTCTTTTCCCTGCAGGTACAAAGACAAATAACGTTTGTAATTTTACTGGGTACAAATACAGATAATTGATGTCTCTTTCTCTCTTTTTTATTACTCAAGGACACTCTCTCAGGTGTTATGAGTGCATGGGTCTGACGGGTTCTTGTGCAGATCAAACGGCTTCAACATGTCCAGCTGGATCTACGAGCTGCCAGAGTTCAGCAGCAGTAACACAAGTTGGTAAGTCCAAATTTAAAGTTTACAGTTATATTTGACTGGAGATGCTGCAAGGAAACAAATACTTGTTTTTCTGATGGAATTCTGATTTTTTTATTTGTTTTATTTTAGATTATGATCTGTATTTAAATCTAAAATTGGATCTAAATGTTGACATTTGTAAATCAATTTTCCAGTTTAATTGGTCTTTCCTGTATCATTCATATTTTTTAGGTGGCATTACTTCTAAAGCGATGACTAAAGGTTGTGTTCCTGCCTGTCAAAGTGGATCCATAAACTTCGGCTATACAAGGACGATTATCTCCTGCTGTGGCACAGACCTGTGTAACCGCCAAGATCCTCCAGGTATTGTTCTTAAATGAGAACGTGCAAATCTTCTGTAAAGTCAACACTCATTTTACTTCCAGCTCAGAAAATAAAATGCAGGGTGTGTCTGTCTGTTGTGAACTGATTGAATGGAGCAGATAAATGAGTGTTGTTTCATTTGATATTTCGTACATAAAATAAAATAAAAGGATACTTGTTTTCCTCCTGTAGAATATAATAACCCGAATGGAAAGAAATGTTATACGTGTGATGAAAAGAGCTGCTCAAAAACATTGAGCTGTTCAGGGGACGAAGACCGCTGCATTTCAGCAACAGGTGAGAACAAGAAGATCATTATCTTTTAAACTCTCTTATGTTTAAACATTTGATACAGATCACACATACCAATGTACAGCTCAGCTCAGACTGAATCAGACTTTGTTTTTCTTCTTTCTTTTCATCAGTGAATGCTGATGGCCAGTCAGTGGTTGTAAAAGGCTGTGTCTCTAAAGCGTTTTGTGTTGGCACGAAATCTATTAAAAATTCTGTGAGCATCTCCTGTTGTGAGGGGAACCTGTGTAACGGTGCGCAGAGTGTGTCCCAGAGCTTCCTGTTCCTCTGCTGTTCTCTGCTCTCCTACTTCTGCTGCACTGAATCCAGCAGCTCCACAGATCCTGCAATCAGACACGCTGTAATGAAGGACCTTTCTCTGAATCTTTGGTGTTCTGATGGGATTTTTTTTTTTTGCTGTAATATTTGATGTGACATTTTACGAAGGTGGACGATAACGCAATGTTATTCTAAGAACAGGCTTTGTTGTATGCTGCTTTGATACAATATGTATTGTAAAAAGCGCTATATAAATAAAGGTGACTTGACTTGACGATGTAAAATACTACCTTGTGGTGTATTTTGTGGTGAAGTAAATACTACAGAAAAAAACAATGTAATTTCTACATGAGAAAGTTAGTTCAGACAAGAATAAAAAAAATCAAGAAAATTATATATTAGAACTCAAATTAAAAATTAAAGAAATTAAAGTGTAAATATTAAAGTTATAAAATTACTTTATGTAAAATTACTCAACTTTTCTGATATTCGTGTTCCCATCATGCACTGGGCCTTGGATAATTAATGAGGTTGATGTTTTACTGTTTTTCAGCTGTATTTACACTGTTTTATCATTGCTTTTGTTGTTAGGTTTAGTAACTTGCCATTTTGTATCATTTGAAGTTCATTTTCTACTCAAAATAAACACGAGCAATAACGATCCATCAAATGTTACCATCATTGTGTACCATTATTGAGGTGTCTGTGTTCAAGTGCCATGATACTGCTGATATGTAGATATAGGGCCGTATCTTGCACCCAGCGCAATTGACTTTGTACACCGACGCATGTATCATTCCTATTTTGCACCCGCGCACAGCGGACTTTTCCCTCCACAGACGCACGTCGGTGAATTAGCAAATGTATTTGCCCTCGGGGGGTGGTTTAGCTAAAAAGAGGAGGCGTGTTGCGGCTCAAAACTCTCCTGGTGCTATTTTGCAGTTTCAAAAAATGTTATAAAAAATAGGCATAAATCTAGCTTACACATTTACCCAAATTATTTGTGTGTGTTTCTCCCATCATCCTCACACAATGTCACTTCTCTGTGTTTTACGGCCCTGACGAGAACGTCGGTCTCCTCGGCTGTGAATCGCTCCTGGCGTGCGCTGGCAAATCCGCCGTTATAATAGCGATCCGCCATGGAACAAGCGCGCCGGCTCTTAAAGGGAATGTGAGAGGACGCTCTGATTGGTTTATTTCACGTTACGCCCAAACCAAACCTATGAATATTGAAGCGACTTCAGACCAACACATTTTAGATTTGCGTCGGGCTCAAGAGTTGTTTATCCCGCCGGTATAATAGCAACAGCGCCTGAGATCCGCCCACAAAGTTACTTGCGTTTCGCACTTTATACTTGCGTTTCAGATCGTTAAAATAGGGCCCAATATCTATCGTATTATTTACTTAGATGTTTCTAAGTCTAAGTGATCTTGCATGGAGACAAAATGTTAGATCACAGCAACATAAAGGAGGAAAGTTTGATCCTGACTTCCTTGATCCTTTTCCAGTGACCAGAGTCGAGGGGAAATCTGTTGACCTTGTGGATAGCTGTGGCAAGGTCAGCATAGACCATCTGAAGCCATATTTAGAGGAGATGCCAAGAATCCGTCATAAAATAAAGGCAAAGAGAAAAGGTACTCTTTGTGCATGTGTGTGTGTGAGAGAGAGAGAGAGAGAGAGAGAGAGAGAGAGAGAGAATTTGAATTTTAACAACAAAACAAAACAAATTTTAACAAAACATTTATATTACAATTCTTATACACTATTCAACACAATTCTAATACAAGTATAACCAAAATAATACACATTACATTAGTGATATTCATTGTAACACACAAGAAAATAAAATAAAAGTTTGTCTACAACAGAGCAAATTGCATCATTATAACACCACTTATTTGAAAAAAAAAAAAAACAAGTCTTTCATCATCTTATACAATTTAAAATCAATCCACTCTTGATTTTATCCTGTTTTTTTTTAAATAGACACAACTTGACATCCTTCTGTATGGAATTATTTTTGAGACAATAATAATGAACGTAACTTTTCAAGAAACTGATGAAAATATCAATTGAAACTGAAAAAGAATAAATCGCGGGCACATTTTTTTGACTTCGTTCTTAATACACTGCATGTTTTGCTAACTATTTCTCATATTTCTTTCGCTGATCTGAACTTACAAATGCGCCTCCAGAGTTTTCATTTACGCTTCTGAAGTTTCGGATAGCCACAGGTGAGACGGCGTCAGGAGAAAACGGCTGAAAGGCGTAAGTCTGCTGAAGATTCTGCTCGCTCAGGCTGAAAGGGCTTGTTCGACGGCGAAGTTCATTAAACACAGTCAGAGACGTGGAGTTGTCGCTGAAGGAGTTATATCTGCTATAATGGCGAATTTGCGGGGCTATTATAGGCTAAGGCCACGCCCCGTCATACATGTCAGAGCCGGCTTAGTAGTCATGGGTCAGGGGGCTCTGACGTGTATGACCCCAGGCTCCCACGCCATTGGATGTGCAGTTGTAGCAGCACAGCCTATGAGCAGGTCAGATGCTCAATGTGCTAGCTGTGCGCAGTGGGGAAACTCCCTTTCCTTTGCAGCTAAATGTGTTTTACATATAACCTTCAGTAAATCGAGGAAAGGGAGTTTCCCCACTGCGTATAGCTACGCAATACAAAATGACCGTTCGAAAGGGAACTAATAATTCCCAGCGATCATCGAATATTATTTATTTTTTATTTTCCCATCCCTAAATGATATGCAGGTATTTCTTAAATATAAGGACCATATAAAAACATTTACACAATAAGTGCATTGTATCAAATGATTAAGTTAAATGTTAGTACATGCTGTAGTAGTTAAAGACACTTAATATAAAGTGGGACCAAAAAAAGTTTACCTTGACCTCACTAAAAGGTTGTAATAAGCTAAAACATTTGTTTTCACATAAATAATCATTTATGAATGTGCAGCTGATCTCTGGTCTCTCTGGATCATCTTATCCAGCAGATGGCACAACTGCTCCAAAAGGGGAATTTGAATTGAGCTCTCAAATATTCAGATGATTGGAAAATATTGTTCATGTAGCCTAAATTTATAAAAACATTTCCAATATGACTGCTCATGCGGGAGTTGTTTCCTACATAACTGTGCTTGTAGTCTGTCTGAGATCTGTACATTCCAATTTAAATCAATATTTCCTTTTCACATACTGTATAACTGTTTATGATAAGATGGATAATGTCAGAAACTCATTACTAGAAAATAAACATCTGGCTGCAGCAATATACAATATCTGATTGTACATTATGCATTACATATACAGCACAGTCAACACATGCAGATATTTTCATAAATAATCATTTTAATATATAATATAAATGATTAAGATATTTAGACAGTTTTTCATGTTCTTTAGGCTAAATGATTTCAATTGTCTTTGAACTACACATTGTTGTCTTTCATGTCATTGTGTCTGTTTTTGAGGAGTGTTTACCTTGTGTTTGATTGGTTGTAGTCTTACGGTCTTTGTTTAGGCTCACCGACAGTCAAATTCTCTATAATAAGAGTTTAGTACAAATGTACAGTAGCAAAATGACATCTCTATTTCCCAATGCATCTGTTAAGGCCATTGTTAAAAATTCATAACCTTATATTGATCCTGAAAGTCACCAATATAACCAGGTTCATTTAGATCTACACTCTAAAAACTAATTCAGAGGACCTTTAGTCATTACTTAAATATACATATTGTTGTGAAATAAAAAATCAAGTTCTGAGATACAGTTAGACTTTTTACTTGTAATTGTTATTTTATTGAGCTTGGATGACACACAAATTATGCCTATTGATTCAATATACTATCATGACTTGTCAGAGTTTAACATTTTCAGTCAATCCAAAATAATTTAATTTTAAGTTCTGCTAATGTAAAATACAATTTGATGACGTGTAAACGGCCCACAGTTTTCGCGCGCATGCATGTTCAATGCCAGACGACGAGTGGGACCACACAGTTGAAACTCAATCTGGTGAATGGTTAGTAATTTTATGTTTAATTACACATTTGCATTCGCTCAGGATTCTGTTGGTGATAGCCTGTATAGTAACCGAATACCGAAATCTCGAAGTCCTTATTCTGAAATTTGAGTTGAGTGTTGATAGTATATGTAACTGTGCGTTCACACCGGACGCGAATAACGCGTCAAATTCGCGCCTGCCGCGTCTTATTTGACGCTTGAACATTTTGAATGCATTCGCGCGTCCAAAGCGAAATGGACGCGTATAAAAAGCAAGCGTTTGGAGCGAAATTGACGCGCGTCCGCGTTCTTCTGGGAGAGGCAAGTGCTGCGGCGGGAAATTTAAAAATACTATTAGTGTGTCACGAAATGTAGTTTTAAGAGTTGTTCAGTCGAGAATGTAGTTGTTTAAAGCTCAAATCTGTGGTTTATTTATAAAGATAGCGCCTATTTAAAACATTTGATCGGACGTTTTCGGGTTGTGTGAGACCCAGGGGATCACCGGGTGCTCGAGCCCATGTAAGCCGCCTGGAACAG
>JARPMJ010004711.1:0-72419 GCA_033366665.1 Phoxinus dragarum
ACTGTTAGTAGAGTGTTAGTAGGGGTGTTAGTAGAGTGTTAGTAGACTGTTAGTAGAGTGTTAGTAGGGTGTTAGTAGAGTGTTAGTAGACTGTTAGTAGAGTGTTAGTAGGGGTGTTAGTAGAGTGTTAGTAGACTGTTAGTAGAGTGTTAGTAGGGTGTTAGACTGTTAGTAGAGTGTTAGTAGACTGTTAGTAGAGTGTTAGTAGGGTGTTAGTAGAGTGTTAGTAGGGTGTTAGTAGACTGTTAGCAGAGTGTTAGTAGAGTGTTAGTAGGGTGTTAGTAGAGTGTTAGTAGGGTGTTAGTAGACTGTTAGCAGAGTGTTAGTAGAGTGTTAGTAGGTGTTAGACTGTTAGTAGAGTGTTAGTAGACTGTTAGTAGAGTGTTAGTAGAGTGTTAGTAGGGTGTTAGACTGTTAGTAGAGTGTTAGTAGACTGTTAGCAGAGTGTTAGTAGAGTGTTAGTAGGGTGGTTAGTAGACTGTTAGCAGAGTGTTAGTAGACAGTCAGGTTGGGGTTCATAGGATAAGTTGACGTGTGGTTGCAATGTTACCTTATAGTTTGTAGAATGTCTAAAGTGACTATTGAAATAAAGTGCTGTGTCAATACTTTGTCTTCACTTTGATCCCTATATATATATATATATATATATATATTGTGTGTATTTCTACCTAGTGATCTTTTAAATGTTTGCTTGAAATGTGTGCTTGTACTATATTTCTTTAAAATACCAGTTGCTTCATTATTTTAGCATTTACAGCGATGACATTTTTCATTTTTCCAAACGCCCTTTGGTCCTCCTACATGTCTGTTGGCATAGCATGTATTGTCACATGATTAGTTATGAGTTCCATTTAGTAGAAAGGGAACCAATTTAATATTTCACTATGAATAAATAGATGATTTAGTTTGAAACGATTGGAGTTTCCATGTACTGGAGTTACACAGAAAAGGCTAAATGCTCACATGTGTGCATGTGACTCCACAATGAATGCCAAAACCAGACGAAACAAAGAAAAGGTCAAAATATTTCATGTCATTTGTTTCATTTTCAACACAGTCAGGTTGGACAGTTTCTGCTTACTGTAAAAGTGCCTAAAGCAAAGCAAAGAGGTTGAAGTAGAAAGTGAAAAGGGAAAGAAGAGAACGAGTAAAAAGGTGATTCATAGGGATTCTCAAAGCTTTATTGAATATCCTTCCTCTGTATGATAATTCAGCGGTGATGTTTCTCATGTAAAGGGTGTATATAGTATGCGAACCTATTACATAATGTAATTTCCTGGTGACTCTATCAACACAGTTTATTAAAAAACATAATGAAATAATTAAATAATTAAACAACCTTTTAGCTTTTCCCTCGAATTAAGCATTAATATTTGATTTTGCACCATGGAAGGCTGTGCTTCAAATCTGACCTTAATAAAGTACAACGAAACAGCTCAGACATATAATAGAGTATAGCACTGAGTCTTGTGACTTTCTCACATAATAACGTCTTTGTGCAATTCCCCTCTAGTACTTCCCAAATACTAATGTTAATCTATCTTCGACCTTTATTCAAATATTATAAAAATGTTGTAATTATGAGGCAATTACAGAAGTTTTAAAAAATAACCAACATTTTCCCAAAATTTCAGTGTGATCTCAGAATAAATCTGATGGAAAAATCGCAGTCCAAACCCCTGAACAGTTGACAACCGTATAAAGAATGACAACATTATAATGCCTCCTGCATTTTTGCAGTGTGAGATAAAGGTCTGTCTAAGACGAAGCTCCCAGACGGTGACGGAGAACGCCGTGCCTCTGTGATCTTCAGTGACACTTATCATAACAGGTCATAGCATGAATCACACTGGATCTCCGTCATTCCCCATTCTGCTCTTTTTCCTACAGCACAGTTTGCTGGGACACAATAAAACGAGAGAGGAGATCCATTCATAATTTCATTTAATGAAGTTTAGATATTAAAAGTTGCCTAATTGACCCTTCGCGGGGAGCTTGATTGACAGGTGATCTGACTTAATCATACTTCGCCATCGGCCATTTTGTCCGACAAAGCCGTCAGGAGAGTTAGTAGATTAACATGGGAGGATTTGAGCTTGAAAAACGGAGACGCCTTTCCGCGGTTAAAACAACATTCCTCCTGATGTTCATTCATGTTTATTTGATGCTATAAATGAACTAGAAGGAAGAGATGATCGGTTCACGAGCGGCTTTAACTGATGCTCTACAGCGATCTGTCACGACACATTAAAGAGCCACAAAACAGTATTTATAGTTTACATTTCTTTTTTAAAATGACCAAATTTGAAAGGCGAGACTTTGTTTAATATGTTTAATATCAAAAGTAACCGAGAAGCTGGTCAGTGTCTCTCTGCTCCGCGATGTGTTTTTCACTGCGTGAGAACATGGTGTGTGTGAGAGCGCCGTAGTTTGTCGGGCATAGCGACAGTAACTAAGAGGGGAGGGTCTTTGCGAACGGTCAATTGTTTAGATTGTCTCTAGTGCCAAAGCCTATATCACAGGTAGCCTTGTTTTTATAGTGTTAAAGTTTTTTTCACTTTTCTTGTTCAAGTTTTCTCTAGACAAGTACCTACAGTAATTATATCACTGGTCCAAAAAAAAAAAAAAAAGGCCGAGAGAAAGAGAGAGACAGCAATGCGCCTGCTCGTTTCAACTGGAAAAGACAAGCGGTCGCTTGGAACTGCTCCCAGAGAGAGAGAGAGAGAGAGAGAGAGGAGAGAGAGAGAGAGAGAGAGAGAGAGAGAGACACTGCATCCATGGTGACCACTCCAGATTACAGCCAGAGACTCTGACGTCAATGGAAACCTCGCAGCACAAAGCCCAGCACAAACACAGCCCTCGGTGCGTCCATGGAAACAAGCTGCCCACCTGAAATAAATAGGATATTATTGTACCGTTGCTGTTGCCATAGAGCCCACATAGAAAAGAGGAAACTTTAATAACATAGAAATAAGTTTCCAAAGAAATGATGTATAAAAGCCATGCCAGTTGAAACTCAAGTCCCTGCATGACACGGACACAGCACAGGATTATTTACTCGCCCTCATGTCGTTACAAACCCTAATCTTTCCATATAACAATAGTTTATAGTTCTACATTTGACAAAATAACCCATTTAACTTGTGTTTGTGCTTGTAACAATTTTGGTGGGAACTGAGAGAATCGTAGTTTCTTTACTTTTTTCCCCTCCGTTTGGCCAAAAATACTGTCCATGATCAATCGAAATCAATTTTCAGATTTTCCGTTCTCTCCGTATTTACGGTTATTTACAACGCACCGGATCTTACCCTGGAAACCCAAAGTAACTCACTCCCGCTAAACGTTTACTCGTGGAATTCTTGAAATGGGAAGAATACAAGTCAACACCAGTATGACTAAAAGTTTGCTAAGAAGTGTTTCCTACTAAAGCAAGGCGATGTTAGACTCTGTTCAGCGCTGTGGCGTTTAGCAAGACAGCCCTGGACACGTATGCAAAATAAAAGTTAACGGGCCGCCTCAGTTGAACTCGCGCTCCGGGAAAATTCAGTTTAAAAGCCAGGGCCCATGGCTATTTGGCAAAGGGAAGACAACAGCCTTTTTTCCTCTCTTTTCTAACCGAGTTTTATTAAAGCCCATTTTGCCAGCGGTGAAATACCTAGTCATATGAATAGGAACATTTCGTCACAAAACAGGGGAGGATGCCAAGGCAGCCGATTATTGTGCTTTACACATAAACAGTGTGTTCTTAAAAAAGACTGCCGAAAGATTCACACAGTAAAGGCTTTCTGCCAAGATGTTCTCTCGTAACAGTGGAATACTCTGAGCGTTGGCCAATATTACAGAAATGGGAAAGACGCCGGCGTGCATTGCATGCAAAGATATTGTGTCACTGCAGAGTGTCATTGATCAATCTACAGTGCAATAGAACTGATAAAGGTTAAAAGAGAGTTACTGGAAAGCTGTACTTTTCAACACTTGCCAGTTGACTCTGAACTTTGAAAAACATTGTCCATGTTTTGCAATGGACTGTGGGGGACTGTGTGTGTGTGTGTGGGGGGGGAATAAGGAAATAGCCTTTAGAAAATAAATAAAAGAAAACCGCCGTTGCAATGGCGTGAATAGCGGTTGGCGCTCCGTCTTTATGAAGTTGCACTGAAGGACGATTCCACTGAATCATTCTTCTACAGACCGTCAACTTGTCACTGTCTGAACAAGCCCGACAGAGGCGTTATCCGCCATTGAAAAGTTCCTCGAGAAGCCTGCCAAGAGCTCACTCACTGCAGCCACTGGATATATAGTGTGTAGACATTTTTTATTTAAATTAAAAGTTACGTTCTGATGTATTATTCTCTCATACTGTTATATTTTTCAACGAAATCAATGACATTACAAAGTGAAAACTAATGCAGGTGTTTTTTTTTCAATGCATGTTTTACGATTTAAAAAAACTTTCTGTCTTTATTATTTTTAGTGAAATGATTTGGTAGTCCGTTTTTTTGAAGGTTTAAAATGGGGAGGGGGGGGGCGGGCAATAAAGTTTGAGAACCACTGGTGTAGATGAAGTTTACGTCCCTGATCACTTCAGTCTGATCTTAACGGTTTGAGAATAAGAAAGAATATGGAAATGGTTAGCCTATAAGCTGACCTCAGGGCAAAATAAAAACATAATAAAAGTAAAAATGAACTATTACTAATACTATCATCGCTATTATAAAACACTAAAACTAACAGTACTATTGTTGTCATGATTATCATTATCATCGATAATAACACTACTAATATTGATATTTATTATTGATTATAAATATCAACAACAATTTATTTTTATTTTTACATTTTTTTCACGTTTTTATTATTTTGTTTTTGTTCTTCTCTCTCTTCTGTATGTATATGTGTCACTGATTTCTTGCCTTGTATATGTTATCGTTTTATTAATAAAAAAATAAAATAAAAAAGGTAATGAACTCATTCATACATAATAAAAGTAATACACTCAACAGAGGTTCACTGCATTCCAAGACCAGAAACAAGTACAAAAACACTTTATGAACTGCATTCTGACAACTCACAAAATCAAGGTTGTTGCATCTGGGTTTGCACACTTCCACAAATAGAAGATACATAATCCGAATTAAAGTCATTACTTCATCATTAATACATAAAAATAAAAACTTAGTATTTATGAAAGAAATTGTTGCATGTTAATTACCAGTAAATCTGATGCTTGTTCCCTGATTGGGAGACAATGTTTCACAATCAGCAGAAGATGAGCAGTTTGATGTCATTTCTTGTTGCTTTCTCAATTAAAGAATTAAGCAACAAGATCGTTGCGATAAAATACAAGTTCCAGGTAACGTGTACTCTTAGTACCTCGTAACACTCAACTTATATCACGCTTTATTTTGTGAAATGAACGATAAAGAGAAAGCAACTGACCGGCTCTTACTTGAAAGACCACAGGAAGCCACGGCCCTCATGTTTAACTTGGTTGAATGCAGCGTAAGTGTAGTTACAAGAACAAGCCATGGTTCTCACATATCAGCTGCTGTGTCAACAGTCAGGCACTTCCTCTTTCTCAGAAATTATGTACATGATGTACGCCATCAGAGGTGGGCAAGATCGCACGCTGTCTCTCACAGCTCTTCCAGTGTCTACCGAAACTCACACCTCGTTTGGACCCCAAAGGTCAGCTGTCTGTTCGGCCTGATCAAAAATCTTGGGTCAACCTGAGGTCCCTGGCTTTTTCTTCTTGTGAAAGAAAAACATAAATAAAGAATATTAAATGTCATCATGAATGTATATTTATTGAGTAGTTCACTGTTTTGTCGAGAAGGTCAAAATGAAAATTTTCACCAGAGATTTGGTCAAATTACAGAGCGGTAAAAATGACTTTAGAAAGATGGCAGCATCATTGTTTTATTTTTACACAGAGATTGGTAGGTCTCTAGTTAAAGCTGTTGACTTTAGTCATCTTTGTTCTATTATATGCCATGTATATATGCCTATTATATTTATGTTTTAAAGACCCTATATGTTTCAATCCCATTGAGATCTTAAAGGTGTGGTAAAGTATTCACTTTTCTAACTGTAGTTAGTGTGTAATGTTTCTGGTTGAGCATAAACAACATCTGCAAAGTTACAACGCTCAAAGTTCAAAAGGAAGATATTTGCTTTTAAAGAAAAGGACTACAACGAACGGCTGGTAGGGACTAGAGCCCTGTTTTCTTCATCCCGCTCCTGCCAAATTTATGACCATTACCGCCCCGCAACTAGGGCTGTCACTTTTTGTTCGAAAATCGATTGCACAATCGATCGGACCAACCAACACAAGTTTCGAAAATGAAAATAGGGAATCGATTTTAACGGCTTTCAGGACGCAGAATGCGCGGCGCTGGCCGCTGGGTTCAGCGGTGCGCTTCAGATACAACGCGATTTGCGCGATTGAACTTTGACCGCGGCGTGCGCACCGCTTGGTCGACCCAGCAACAAAACGTCTCGCGCTATCTGTAGCCTATTGAATGGCTCAGCCATTGTTGGTGTGTTTTGGAGGTAAAAACAAAAGAGCTGCTTTCACAAAACAGAATGTCTCGCAAGCCATTGAAATGAATGGGTCTCATAGCGCCGCGAATGCCGTGCCCTGTCTGAAAGGCGCTTTCTCTCAGAGCGCGTCCAGCTCGTCACGATACGCCCGCAGCGAACGCGCATCACACAGCAAATGCAGGTTCTGATAAACACATAACAGCAAATTATAGCCTACTTCTGCGTAAGGTGTCGCCAGTATTTAGAAAGTTTCAAGCATAGGCTACAGATAGCTTACAGACTCGGGGCTACAGGCTACGTAGGTGAAATTTGTTTGACATTACAATGGTGAAAACAGCCATGTTAAAGCCTGCAGTAATGTTTTTCATTGATGTTATGGGCAGTCCACTCTGATTTTCGAGAATGTTACACTCCTGTTTGTAATTGTACACGAAATTTCATGCCATAAATCATCAGAAATATTGTGCGTCTCAAGCGCCCTCTTTACGTTCGTCCTAATGCCGGTTAGTTGTCCGTGGATTGGCCTATATTTGGCATTAAAAATGGAAACGTCTTTAGACATGGAAAATCGATTTTACAATCGATTCAATGAACACTTATGTCTCGAAAATCGAAAAGGATTTTTTCACAAAAGTGACAGCCCTACCCGCAACGTGTGTGTTACACTCCCGCAACGTGTGTGTTACACTCCCGCACTACACTTTAATGTGTGTAGGAAGATGTTGTTTATCCTTGAAAAGCAGCTTACTTTGACCTGGGAGAACAGAGCAGGTGTGTCGCCTCAACCCAGAGGTGCCGGATTTGTGTCCGTTGTAGTACTTTTGCACATTTGTCACAACAAAAAAAGTCCAGTTCGTTTCCATCTTTGTCACAAACAATTGAGAAACTTCTCCAAATGTCAGACTTGCCTTGCTTTGTTTTTGTATTGTAAAGACGTCGTTTGAGGTTCTCTTCCACATCATGTACTGACTCCATCCCGTCGCTAAGCTACTTCCCGATCACGCAGTGTTTTTTTAGCCGCCCGTTCCCGCCCGCAGCAAAGTTCAAACTGCCCGCTCCCGCGGGATCCAACGCAAATCTACCCAATCCCAATGCAGCCCTCTAGTAGGGGACTACACAACATTCCTTCGGGGTTAGTGACATCAGCAACCCTAAACTGTACATAAGCCCCGCCCCCTGAACACGCAGTCCATGTTGAGAAGAGGAAGAGTTGTTGTAGTCGAGTACATTTGTGAGTCAGCTCAAACTTTGGCATCCGTCTTTTCACATGCAATTGAAAGTCACTCTGTGTGCATCTCACAACAGTTCCTATACGAGCGATTTATAGATTACCATGACAGAATATGCTAATTGAAGATAGTTAACTTCACATCAGCAACATAAATTCATCAACTAACCATTCAGAGACGTCCTGTTGCTTCTACATGTTGTCACTTCTTCCAGAGTCTCTCCATCTTTGTCTGATTCAGTTTTAACATTATAGACAGAACAGTTTCTGTCATTTTAGTGTGTCTGCTCGAGGTAATCGCAGCTGCTAACACACACAAGCTCTTGAATCCCCGCCCTGCAGCAGCTCATTTGCATTTAAAGGGCCAGGCACAAAACGGTGCGTTTTTGCAAACCCTTAAAATATCTGTGGGGTATTTTGTGCTAAAACTTCACACACACACACACTTTAATGCGGTTCCATGAATAAATTGGTCAATTGTACACATTTTTAGTGGTTGAAAACCAAATGTGGGTCCACTTTGCATACAGCTGATCATTTTTTTAATATCTGAGGAATATCTGAACAAATTATGTTGAAACTAGCAATGTATCTCGTTTTTTTAATTGCATAGAATATACCTGCTGAGTGGCATAATTTTTTTTTTTTTTAAAGTTTGCGTGCCTGTTACTCTAACACAATTAAATATGTAATTTTGTAAAAGAGGCGGTTGTTATAGTGAATACAACCCCGACAGGCTGATCGGGACCCCCGACGTGAAGCGGAGCCTGAAGCGGTTGTATTCGCTATAACTGTCATAATCACTGGAGACTGAAACTGGAAACAGTAGCAGGCGATTTATTGAAAGACAGGGTGGCAGTACAAACAGGTGTAATAGTGACGCAGGGGACTAGATGGTCAGGATCCGTGAGAAGTGCGATGGTGAAAAGACAGTGACGACAGGTTACTCCCACACGAAACTCGAAGACAGGAACAATGCAGGAACAAGGCAGGAACAATGCAGGAACAATGCAGGAACAAGGCAGGAACAAGGCAGGAACAATGCAGGAACAAGGCAGGAACAAGGCAGGAACAAGGCAGGAACAAGGCAGGAACAAGGCAGGAACAAGGCAGGAACAAGGCAGGAACAAGAGACCGGACACCAACACGACAAACATCAAACAACGATCTGACAATGAGAGGAGATAAGCAGTGAGTATATGTAGAGTGGTGAGATTGCCCGCAGCTGGTGAAGTGATGATGATGGACAGCTGGAGCGGATCAGGTAATGTCAACATACACGCCCACAAAACCCACGCGCTCACACACCACGCGCTCACACAACAACATAACACGAGACTAGAAGGAACAGAGAAAACGTCTACCGTGACAATAACAACCGCCTCGCTATACATTATCCAGCTTATTACCTGGCTACCTACCAAATAAATCAATAATTTGACACAAAAGGAGTTTATTGATTTAAAACTATTGTATTGCTTCCGCGTGTCCATGGCAACGCTCTGTTTTTCATGGCAACGGTGTGTTATACTTAGCAGCGGTCTGTTTTCAAGAAATAACAGACCGCATTCTACATTAGAATTTAACCAAGCCATGTAATAAATCTTAATATCCTTCTAGATTCTAATTCTTAATAACTTTTCTTTTGGAATCTTAATTTTTAAGGCCCTATATATCAATCCCAGAGATATTGGGGATGTCAATAATAATTGGAAAAAAGTGAGCCGGGGAAGCTTCTGAAACTCTTCTGAAATGGTTGATTTGACATGGAATGACCCTTTAATCCTTGACGTGGTCTGTACTGGATACAGTTTACAGATATGTGTTCAATCTCTGATGCACTCCACAAACGCGCTTGCGCCTGTCAACAAAAACAGAACAAATGCAGTTCAGTTTAAACAGCTGGTTTGCGTGTCTGTACAGACTTCAGAAGGATCCCAGCGTCGGGGAACAAGTGGATGGTTTATCCAGACCTAAGACTTTCGTTCATCTTCGCAACACAAATTAAGATATTTTTTGATTAAATCGGAGAGCTGGCTCACTCCTCCATAGGCTTCTATTGTAATTGAAACTTGCCGGCCCAGAAAAGTTATTAAAGACAATGTTTGAAATGGTCAAAGTGACTACAGTGGCTCAACCTTAAGTTTATCAAGCGACGAGAATACTTTTTGCGTTAGTCAAAAAAAATCTACACTGTGAAGTTGTAAATAAAACAAAGATTATTGGAGTATGTTTAGAAAGTAAGAAAATACTATTTCAGTTTTTATAGTTCAAAATGTCGTTAACACTTTTTTCCGATAGTCCACTTTGGACTTTCTACTAACTATAAGTAACTTTGCAACCACATGTCAACTAACTGTCATTAGAGTATTAGTAGACTGTCTGCTTACACTGTAAAAAAAAAAATACATCCCCAAGTCAAAATTCTCTAGTGACTGGTCACATCTAAATTTTTCAATTAGTTTGACATATTATTTCTCATTGAGCCAATGTTAACAGACTATTGCAACAATTAATTCAATTTATTTTACAGAATTTCACTTAAAATAATTTTTTTTGATGTGATCAGTCACTAGAATATTTTGACTTATATAGGTTAATTTTTTTTTACAGTGTAATATCTGCTAACACTTTATTGTGATGTTCCCCCAAACATACGTTCTACTGACTATAACTTGGCAACTACATGCCAACTTATTCTCCTAACCCGAACCCTAACATCTAACCCTAACCTACCAGTCTACTGACAGTCCTCTACAGTCTACTAATACTCTAATGAGAGTTAGGTGACATGTAGTTGAAAAGTTACTTATAGTTAGTAGAATGTCTAAAGTGGAACCAAAATGGGATGTTTCATAAATAGGTCACTTGCTGATTCTTTGCAATCGTTTGTGACATTTACTAGCAATTTCTACAGAGACAATTGTTTCTACACCTATTTTTTTCAGTCTATGGTACATTCTCATTTAGGCGAGCTAGATAAACAATTACTGTCATCTACATTAGCTAATAAGCAACACAACATGTTTCCATCATTACTTGCATTATCGTAAGACACATACAACCACACACAGAGCCGTGAACACACATTCATCTGGGTAACATCTTTTTTATGCTTCTCACACTTGTCAAAGCTTTACAGTAAATAAACGTTCAGATTTCCTCTCATGGAAACCCTGATGAGAGACGTATCTCGAGTGGTCTTTACAGACCCTCTTTTGTGGTTTCACATTCTTTTTGACCTCAGTCTGTAGAACAAAAAAAGACCCTCAACACACACTGTACTAAACACCGCACACACTCTCAGTCTTTATCACTTCCACTACTGCGGTCTTGTTTCTCTACACTATACGTGAATGTGTGTGTGAGTGTGTGTATTTCCACTACTGCAGATCTCTCAGTGCCATTATGAGACCTCATCTACTGTAACATCCTGTCAGTTTTCCAGGAATCAGAAGCAAGCCAGGCAACAGGTGTTCACACATTTTTGCGGTTCAGAAGTTAAGCAAAAGGAGAACAACCTCAAATAGCACGAGGTCGGGTCAGGTGAGGACAAAGCCTCAACTGGCTGAGGAGCAAAGATAAGAGATGTGTTTAAACGCCTAAAGGGTATTGAATCAAAGAGGAGGATTTTTCAGAGGAAGACAGTCATAATGCTGTGCATCTACATCTGTTAGAGACACCCAGAGGCAAACTGCATTACTCAGAATTTGCGCTGTCGTTAATCAGGACACTTTTAAGTCGTGGGGTTCTTGTGTTTTCATTTAAAGGTGAATGGTTATCACAGATTAATTTCTGAGACTATATGTCAGCAGGTCGTAGACTTATTTCTCTGACTTCAAAAACATTTGTCTCCGATGTTTCTTCTAAATTCGAATTGTTCACGGACTGTACAGTAAAAGTACACCATAAAACAATCCACCGAATTCAACTTTAATTTCAGTTGATGCCATACAATGTGAAGAATAACTCAAATTGGCTGTACTACTTTGGTTAAATTATTTTGCGGAGTTAAAGCCAATTCACACACGGCACCGACAGACGCTGACAAACGTGGACAATCACCAGATTACAGTATGTCACTTCTCCGACTTTCCCACAACACGACACAGATTGAATATGTGCCGAAAACAAGCACAGACTAACACCAACGGGTAACACACTGATCCCACAAAATCTGTTGCAATCTGTATTGTAAAAAGCGCTATATAATAAAGGTGACTTGACTTGACATACTCTCTAAGGGGCTTATTTTGAATTACTCCACGACCGCTAAAAAAAGTATGTAGCCTATGAATTTGTGTAGTATGAATGCAATTTGTACTACGCACTAATAGATGTACTAGTAAAACTCATAGTTTTCCCCATGGTATCGATGTCAAAATTGTGGAGAGTGAAATGTTGAGTGGCTAAACTTTGGAAAACCACTAGCCACAGTGGCTGGCGAACAAAAAGTTAATGTCAAGGCCTGTCAACACCACACAAACGCTCACCAGCGGCACCAGGAATAACAGGGAAAGCATGGAGGAGATAATCTGGACTTTGATGAAAGTGATGAGACATGTCTGAGATCATATAGAAATCGTTTCAATGTAGACTTATTATGGACAATCTGAGAATGATCTCTTCTGAACCTCTAGAGGAGGCAATGTGAGATTACTGAGGTCTTTTTTGTTTTAGGAGAAACATCTTAAAGGCTGGATATTCTCCAATAAATCTCATCAACTTTAGGAGAAAGAATGAAGATATAAATAGATGTTATTTGTTGGTAGGTGAGAGCTGTCCATGAGTGAGCACATGTGAAAGTAAGGTAGTCTCTTTCTTCAGTGATTCAAAGAAGTGTCTGAGAAATGTGACTCATGTGTGGTATCAGGAATCCCTTCCGATGATCACAATGTATCATCATCTTATGATTCATAGAGTAATGCCATGTTTCTTTTGTTCTCAGTTCATTTCTTCCTGGTTTATGAAAGGAGCTCCCCTATAGCCCTTTATAGCCTACACTATACAAGTTATTTAATCAATATTTCATAAGCAAGAATCCATTTGTACTCAAAATCAGCCTTGTGTTGACATTCACAACAGTTCTATTTTACTATTCTTATTAGCTTTTATATTACAGAAATAGGGGTGGCGCGTTAGTCATAACAATTCAATGCAACTGTATGATCCAGAGAGAAGACATCCTGGCTACTCACCACCCTGACAGGAAATGACATACACAGAGGCCTTGGCGCTAACCGAACACTCATAAACTCACAGGCACATCATCACTCCTGAAAAACCCTGCCGCTCATGTTGAGTAAACGTGAGATGGATCAAAGAGTTTGGATATGTGTGCAGTGACACAATATTTCTTTTATCTCACAGGATTTTTATTTAAAGCTTGTAGGCTCCTTTAGGCTTAAATGTTTAAAGTTTATATATATATATATATATAAGCAATATTCTCAATTGACTTTTCGGGCACTATCATACACCCCGGTGCAATGCAGAGCCAGGTGAGACGCAAGTGTTCTTTGTTAGTTCAGCCTGACGCAGTTATCATTTTTACGTCCTGCGCACGTTGTTTAAAAAGCAAATGTATTTTCGCCCATGGGCGTGCTGGTCTGAAAACCAGGTGTGTTCAGGCCCCATTGTTGGAGCGCTGCTATTTTGAGGAACTTAAATAGACTGCGCCATTGACCATAGACCTGATCTAAAGTCAATGACACAGTATTTTTTTGTTATTTAAAGAGCGTGTTAGTAAGATGAGCCTAAGTTCCGCCATGTAAATAGCAAATCTGCCATGGCGTGAGGGCAACTGGCTTTTAAAGGGAATGGCAGATGAGATGATTGGTTTATTGGACGTTATGCCCAAAACACACCCATTACTCATTAAGAGAATAGGACAACCTTTTAGACCATGCGCCGCGCGGACACCGACCACTTTTCCTGTCGTTAAACTAGCAAAAGTGGATTCGGACTCGCCTCAAGTGCCCGTGCGCTTTAGACCATGCGCTTAAAATAGGCCCTTTGTGTACATTTCATCAATGCAGCGGCTGAGTCGTAAAACTCCAAAATGAACCATTGGGGCGGGACGAACAAATAGCCCCGCCCCCCAAATCATGATATTGTTAGATTCAATGATGCATCGATGGAAGGCATTTCCCGTTAAAACAACATAACTCGCTGTTTAAGCAAGATGCATCATTTATTTCTATAGTGCTTTTTATACAATACAGATTGTTTCAAAGCAGCTTTACAGTGATAACAGAAACGTTATGATTCAACGACTTTAATTATGCAGTAAATCAGCTCTAAAAATGTAAAGGGAAGATTTAATTTTAAAAATGTAATCAATGTATGAGAGGAGAGTATTTAAATGAATCATGCAAGGGGATTTACTAAGGTTTGAGCTTGTCAGTTTACTGGTTTTTGCCCAATAATTTACTGCCCCCAAAAAAGCATGTCTTAAACCAGAAGCTAGTTTGCGCTACTCTTGGTAGATTGTGTTGGCCATTATGGAAATGATCCGGCTGCGTCTGTGTTGTTTCATTTGCGTGTCGTCAGTAGATCACGAGCCGAACTTTCCACTCCCCATCAGCGCTTTTATGAGATTATGCTCTCTTGCTAATTTGCCCTGTTTAGTAAATCTGACCTCAGATTTACACGAACCCGTGTATATGCCGTCAAGAGCATGCCAAACCTGTAGGGTGGCAGTGTAACGAGAAGCTCAAGCCCACGTTAGCCAATCAGAATCCCGAAAATATAAGTGGCACTTTTGACGCAGTGCAAGTTCTGTCGCAACTGTTTTTCTCAGTTTACATGCAATCCGTGTAAACAGAGTTTTCCAAAATCTCCACTCTGGCCGGAGTTTTTAGAAAGAATCGTTTTCAGAGGAGAATTCCTCCGTTTGCGTGTACGTGTAAACGGGGCCTTAATTAATGGTTTGAGGGTGAATAATGTCAGATTGTTCTAGCTAATTTACATGGACAAAAGATAGTTTGTTTTTATCTTTTTTTGTATATAGATGGAATGAAAGATATACATTGTACTGCATGTTAGCTTGTTTATTTAGCTCAAAACTATGACTTATTTAAGTCCACACGTCAACCTAACAAGAAACTATAAGGCTGTTTACACGATACCACTTTCAACTAAAAACTGACATTTTTTATGTATTTGGTTTACATGATAACAGTGTTTTGGGGGTTTGAAAATGCAATCTTTTGAAAAAGCGTTTCAACATGCAAGTTTTTGATAACGATACATTGTCGCCTAAATGTAAACTATGAAAACACACATTAGTGTAAAAGTGATGTCATGCGCATGCATATTACTTGTTCAGTCTATAGTCGCGTAGTGTTTCTTTACAAAGTGACATCGCCACCCACTGGCCTGGCATGAATAATACAGCGAATTGATTCGTTTTCATGGATTTCATGGATTTAGTACGTCGTTGTTGTGTAAACGTACCCTAAGCTTCTGAACAGGTTAAGAGCTGTAGTTTTGACCTCACAACTTTTGCAATGCTGTCCTTGAACGTTTGTTAAATCTATTGTTTTAAGAAATACCAAACCGTTGATCTATGTTGGAAACGATAAAACATGAGACCACGGTTAGCTATCGCCGCTTATGGAAAACGTACCCCAGGTCAGGCTGCTCAAACAAACAGTGCAATGTTTTACCAAATGTTTTTCCACCATCAAAATATTTTTTTGTTGAAAGACTGTGCCCTTCCTAGCTGATCCAGGCCAGTTGGCAGATTTACGGTTTCATTTTCCACTGTGGTGCTGTGAAATCAGGATTAGAAAATGCATTGGCTGGGCGATGGTCTGATATTACAGGTAAACATTGGAGTGAGCACACAATAGAGGATGATCACATTACAATGTGTAGTTAGGAAGTTTCCCAGATACTGATATACTGATGATATATTGTATGTGTTTTAATGAGTTAGCTTACATAATGGTCCTCATTGACGATCGTCAAACCATAATCAACGCGATAACCATCATCACGTCTCTACAGGAGCTCCACCAGCACGACAGAACGCGATTAGCTAGCGTGCTAAGAAAGCCAGGCCATGAATGTTGTGTAATTGGACCGTGCCAAATCATGTTCAAGTAGAAACGCAACTGGAACCATCCTTCATTCTGTTCAGCCCGATGGTAGAAAAGCTAGACTAGCTAAACCAATCTAGAAATGGCTGTTTAAGCTTTTGATTAGACAAAGTACAGTATGTCAATACAAAAAAAGTACACACTTTACCTTTAAAGAGCCACGGAATGAGTATCAAAGGCTTAAAGTGAATCAAGGACACTTTTTTATTATTATTAGCAATGCACCTTTTGTCTGTAAACATCTTTGGTGTGTATTCAGTGTAGTAAAAATACCACATTTATTTTAGTGTTTTATAACTATTTTGTCAACCTACAGGAAGCATTGTAGCGCAAGAATAGACAACCCACTAACTGCAACAGTTTCGCCCACACGTTCAGATGTTCCCGTGGGCGTTGAGCACACCCTAATTCTCAAAACAGCCCTTCCTTAACATTCATATCTGACTCGGTTATAATTAGTCAAAGCTCAGCTACCTGGAAATGCTTTGAACTCTTCTGCCATTGTGTGCTTCTATGAAGACTTGTTCAAATAATCGCAAAGGCTTTCCACAGATAGCACGGTCTGCCTGAAACAGTACCAGCGACATATTTCTATTCAGAGAAGCATTTGTCTGTAGCAAAATCAACTCTCAAACATACTGTTCACACATACTCCATGCAGACAGATGCACACAAGATCCATTCATGAGAATGTAGATAGTATATCCATCCATTCATGCGTTTATATATCTACCCTTTTCCTGGAATCTGCTTCAGATAATTTTTTTCCCCATTCAAATCCATTCAAATCCATTGCTCTGCCTGTCTGGAGATAAAGCCACTAGGTCATGTGTATTTAAACCAGTTTGATTCATGTATTTTTATGATTAGGACATTCATTGTATAGTGGAGCTGGACAGGATATAACACTGTAGCAAAATTGGCATTCATAAAACTTGAAAAATATAGGCAACAGTTGTACTTAATTTACTTATTTGAAGTAAAATATCCACAAGCAAACTGAACTGAACCAGCTGTATAGTACTGATGTAGTTAGAAGTGTAAGGGTGCTTTCACACCTGCCTTGTTTAGTTCGGTTGAATCGCACTAGAGTTCGTTTTCCGAATTGGTGCGGTTCGTTTGGGCAGGTGAGAATGCAGCAATCGCACTCGGGTGCGCACCAAAAGCGGACCAAACAAGCGTACCGAGACCTCCTCGGAGAGGTGGTCTCGGTACGCTTTCAAACGAACTCTGGAGCGGTTCGTTTGTGGTGAGAACGTGATCCGACCTCGAACAGACCCAACTGCCAAATAACTGCACATTTTTGGACTAAACCAGCTGCCGTAGTCAGCCGCGCTGTGCATTATGTCAATGTTTAGCAACATTATGCACGCGTTGCCTCCTCCTGAAGTGACTCGCTGCGTGCATTGCATAAAACATTATTTTCAAGCCGCATTCTCGCTTCATTCTCAAATGTTATTGTTTGCCTAAAGTGGTGTAGACAAACTAATATAATAAACTATGACGAGGGATACAATCAGCCCACAAAGTCATTTCTCCATAGTAAAAAGCGGCGTGTTGTCTGCCGGATTTTCCTCCTCTTTGTTTACTTCCGTCAGTTCTGTTGGAATTTTCCCGCACGTTAATTCTGACAATCAAAGTGCAGTTATGAAAATACGTACAAGACCATCTGGCCAACGAGTGATGTGGATGTTGTCACGTGACTGCATTTTGGTTCGTTTCATAAACTGATTCGGACCAGAGCAATCAGTGTGGTGTGAAAAGGAACCAAAACGCCTGAAAAATGCTACAAAGTATAATTTTTCTCCCTTGGTCCGGACCAAATGAACCGAACTACAGATGTGAAAGCACCCTAAGACATTAAGTAGCCAAAGTTCGTGCCAGAGGTCATAAGGATTCGTATGAACAATTATTTAAATTTATACTACAGGGCCGTTGAATGCTTGAATCTGATTGGTTGACGAACGTTCTGAGGTGTGCAATTATTTTCAGGGAAACCGCACGGCTAAAGTAGTTCCGGCAGGTCTTGACCTCATTACAGTTCCATATCACTTCGCATAGTCAACTGTAATAACGGACAATACGATACAATTCATAACAAGAAAAAGCTGCAGCCCCATGCGCTTGATCTGCAGTTTTCAATGTCTAACTTCACAATCAATGAAAACATGCAGTTTAATTTTAATAAATAAAGTAAACAGTCCTATTCAATAGAAAATTAAACTGAATATTTAAATAAATTGATAGTCCTGTTGCACGGGTTTTCGTAATTATTAAAGATAATATAACAAATAAATAAAATTGATAGGCCTATACTTGTTAAAAGGGCTTTGTGTTTCATTTATTAGTCTAGTCTACTGTCACTAATAGAAAAAAAAAGAATGAACGAATTAATTAAAACGAATTTAATTAATAAATAAATAATAATATTGACGCACATGCTTCTCTCTAAGGCCGGTTATGAATGAAATTTGATACTTATGACTGATCATGCACGCGTTTTCAGCGCGTTCAGTCTGTGTTCACAGTGGTGTTTAAAATCTGCTGCATTCACAGTCAGAGAATGTTTCTAGTCGTTAAGTGTGTCCAGCATTACTCTGCTATCAGCGGCTCAGACCTCCGTTACTAACTCTAAAATTAAGTTTTGGAATTAGCAACGGAGCATGGGTTTAGATGCGCAAGGAATTAGTCCTACATACAAGAGCGTTTTAATGACAAAAACTTTACAAACGTCTTGAAATACATCATCTGAACAATATTTCGAGGTGTGGTAACTGTAGTATAAGCGGAATAATTGACTCCAGGCCGTATTATTATTCGATTTTGTTCTGTGAGGATCAGAGAGCACTCAGATGAAATATGGAGCAGGTGTCTGTGAGGTTTGTGGGAGGTGTTGGGCTCTGTGCTATTTAACAGTTAACAGTGATGGCACACAGCTGATATAAACTGATGGGAAGTCAGTCAGTAGGGTTCAAATTATGAACCACACGGATGCTAATGCTCAGCATGACTGGAGCACATGTGCAACCGCTAGACCACACCTCTAACTTTAAATAACCACATTTTTACTGAAGCAGTCAAAGCTGCTGTAATCGACTTCAGTCCTGTTTAAAATGCAATGATTTAAAATGCAAGTAACTTTGTGGGAGGATCTCGGATATCGCTGTTGCTATTATACCGGCGGGATATAAACGACTCTTGCACCCGACGCAAATCTAAAATGTGTTGGTCTGAAGTCGCTACATTACTCATAGGTGTGGTTTGGGCGTAACGTGCAATAAACCAATCAGAGCGTCCTCTCACATTCCCTTTAAGAGTCGGTGCGCTTGTTCCATGGCGGATCGCTATTATAATGGCGGATTTGCCAGCGCACGCAACTTTACATTTTGGTGAAGGTTATTTCGTGTTTTCTGGTTCTTGACGGACAACCAACTTTGTCAGATGTCCTTATATACCGATGTGTCTCGCCACTAATCAAACAGGTTTGATCCGTCATTACTACAAAAGTCTGAATAATTTTGGTAAATGTGTAAGCTAGATTTATGCCTATTTTTTCACATCTTCATGGACACCATAATGATTTCCCTCGTGTGGTAATATTTTTCCTTGTAATTATTTATGGTTTGCAAAAATATGAACTTCTGCGCCTGTGTCGATGAGAGAAGCAAAGTGTATGCGCGATGTGCACACGCTTACATTACGGCCAAGCACGCGCCCTTAAATAGCATCTGAATAACGCGCCACTGATTTTAGACTAGGTTTTTCCTGGTCTGTGGGGGAGTTGTTTCTGAAACTGCAAAATAGCGCCAGGGAACGTTTGTGCCGGAACACGCTCCTCTTTTCGCTGAAAAGACTAATCCCCCCCCCCCCCCCGAGCGCAAGTTCATTTCCTAATATACCGACGTGCGTCTGGAGGGAAAAGTCCGCTGTGCGTCGGGTGCAAAATAGAATGATACATGCGCCGGTGTACAAAGTAATTTGCGCTGGGTGCAAGATAGGGCCCATAATGTACTTTTGACTGCACACATTGAGATAATACTGTAGTTTTACTGCCGTTTATATTTAAATGGAAAACCTGGGCCTTTGTTAGCAATTAGGTACGCTTTTATAACTTCCACTGAAATTCCTGTTGGCACTGGTGTGCAATGAACGATGACAGATGGAGAACCTATCACCATTCACTGCACACCAGCGGAGTTGGGGGAAAAGCCTAGTTTAAACAAACGTGTGTAAACACAGGACACAATTGCACGCTGGGTAAAAAAAGACATGCCCTTCATTTACTGTCATGGTATGCCACTGTTGACAGAGCTGTTTGCTCAGCTGTCACATACTGTTTGCACTGTGAAGAGTGTCTAAGTAATTCACTTTAAAGGGTCATGCTGTCTTGCTTTTTGCTTCAGGACCCAAATTTGACATCATCTGGCGACCCAACATAGTACTGTAAACAATATGCAAAATCACAGCATAGTGCAAATGTGCACGAAACATGTCCTTCTGCTCCCGCTTTTCTGCTCGGTTCGCATGCAGATGACATAGTCTGAGAAAATGTGAACTTAACAGGAAAATGTTTAAAAGTGGATTGTGTCGAGATTAATAACATGCTGTTGAAGAAGGCAAAAAATAGCTTCCGGAAGAACCTTGACAGGCGATGAACAGAGGATATAGATTTGCTATTCCAGGCTTTACGAGAAAGCCGAGCCCCCTTTGCTGTCATGACAACTAGATGGGGTATGATGCGTAGGCTCAAATAGGTTGTTGGGAAAGGAAGAGCTAACTAACTGAATACTGCAGTACGCACTTCATAGTGTGAGTGAACCAGTCGGCATTAAGTAAAAACATTTGTCAGGTTTTTGTGCTTAAAAAAAGCTCTTGTGTGTAGGACTAATTGGCTTTATTAAACATCGTATACATTTTTAAATATTGCTGATTATTTACAAAGCACTAAATGGATTTGCTCTGCAGTACTTGAGCGAGCTCTTAACGCATTATAGTCCTTCACGTCTACTGCGATCTCAAAATTCTGGCCAGTTGATAATACCTATAATATCAAAATCGACTGCTGGCGGTAGATCCTTTTCCTATTTAGCACCAAAACTTTGGAACAGTCTTCCTACCATTGTCCGGGAAGCAGACACACTCTGTCAGTTCAAAGCTAGATTAAAGACACATCTCGTTGACCTAGCATACACATGCATTATAGACTTCTATAACTCAATGTTAGGCTGCATAGATTAGGTCAGCCGGAACCGGGAACACTTCCCTTAAATCCTGATGTACTTGGTACATCATAAGAAGAATGGCATCTACGCTAATTTTAGTCTTTCAGTTTATTCCGAGGTTTACCGCAGTCCGCCGGATCCAGGCCGTATCCAGATCTGACAAAGGACCAGCGTCTGGACACGACGACACCGCAGTCCTGAAGTGTCAACTAGTCTCTCCCCTGTGAAGGCTTCCCTTTCTTTTACCTCTGTACAGATAAAACGTTGCCGGGATAATTCCAGTTCACGTTGCTATGCGGAAGCGATAAAAAATTCGGTATCATACATTTTTCAAGGCTTGTACTTTGGAACCTATTTCACGGTTTGCATTCTCGAGACACCAGGTACTGTTTTGTGCAAATAAGCGTTAAGGGTTTTCTGTTAGAACGGTGTTGTGTTAGCGGCCTAAGCTAATAACTAATGATCGTTGCGACCAAAGTGAATCAATCAAAACTAACTTTAGTTGTTCTCTCCCCTGTGAAGGATCCCTTTACCACTCTACAGATAAAGCGATGTCGGGATAATTTCGGTTTCGCGTATCTATCCCGAAGTGATAAAATTCTGTCAATTTGTTTTAAGGCCAGACAAGTTTGTATAGGGTTGGTTTGTAGGGAATTACAAACCTGCTCACATATATTCAAACGCACATAACTTTGACTACTAAGCCGCTTTGAAACAATCTACATTGTTAAAAGCGCTATATAAATGAAGATGACTTGACTTGACTTGACTTGACTTGACTGGACAATAACTTTATTCTAGAGCTGCTGTAAAGCCAAGAGAATCGCTGTTACTTTAATTTCCTATTATCACTGTAAAACTGCTTTGAAACAATCCATATTGTTAAAAGCGCTGTATAAATGAAGGTAACTTGACTTGACTTGACTAACCCCACGTCATACGTATTATAACGTATTCCAAAACGTAATTTTTGGGCTTGTATCAAGACCTGTGCCATTGATAGCAGACTAATGCAGTTATTAAAGAAAGATTGATTGGTTGGTTGGATGTTTGGTTGGTTGGATGATTGATTCATACATGTGTGTGTGTTTGTATGGGAGAAAGAGAGCAGGATTTCCATTAATAATGAATTTGTGGGCAAAATATGAATATAGTTTTTAACCTATTGTTAGTTATATCTCTGTTTTCCTTGTTCTGTGTCTGGGTTATACTTTAGCTGCACATTTACTGGAAAATAACTGCACATTTTAGGATGTCCGTCAACCAGTCAGAATCAAGCATTCAGAATTTCATTCAGAATAATCCAAAATAAACAGTCCAAACATTATTAATTTCAATCTTGGTGTGAATAGACCATGTTTTTTTTTTTTTTTTTTTTTTTTTTAGTGTAAAAGGTCATTGGTTACAGCACTCCATATGCTAAATACACAACAGTAACGTAAGCAAGAGACAGCTAGCAGCCACTGATGCACATCACTGCACAGCACCCTTTACAATCCAAACAAAGGGCTCAACAATCTGCTCTCTAAGCATGTGTGAGATTCTTCAGGTCTGAATGTTTATTTCGAGGCAGCCCCGTCCCGTAAATGCCTCGCTGACGCGGACACACAGGAACTCTGTTTATCAGAACATCGTCTGAAGATTTCTACTCAGAGGAATTCCATTACATTGTATTAGTAAGCAACCATGTTAGTATAACAATGGTAAAACATTCCTGGCAATCCTGCTCACTAACAGTTTTTTTGTTTTGTTCTGCGTGTCAATCTACACACTTAACATCATTGTATGAGCCAAGCATCTAAAACCAGTCCCGTCATTTACATAAAAAGAGATTTGCTGTGCTTACTATGACACATTTACAAATATGTTTCATTTTATTCAAATGAAGCCTGAATTTAAAGAACGTTTCACTTTCAAAATGAACAGTATCATCAACTGTAGTCTCAGACTCACCATGTGCCACAGTTTTCATTTATTTTGAATCGATTCTTAATGTATTTATTGCAGGTGAGGTGACTGATTCATGGGACACAAGAACTCGCAAACAAGTTGAATGCTGGGAACACATGCTGGGAAATTTAGAGCTATTTTTCAGGGGCTTTTTGGGAAGCTCATATCCCCTGTGGTAATGCCTTCTGCTCTGAAAGGAATAGTTCATTCAAAGCACAAAAAGCGCTGTGTAAAAATTCTTCAAAAATATTAATGTACTTCTGGGGTTCCCAGAAACAGAATACAGATTTAAAACACACACACACACGCACGCACGCACGCACGCACGAACGCACGCACGCACACACACACACATCTATCTTTATGAGGACATTCATTGACACAATGCAATCTCTAGCAGTTTACCCTAAACTTACCCATCACAACTAATTGCCTAACCCAAACCCTTACCCTAAACCTAATTAACCTTATCCCAAAAAACAAAGTCTTGACCCTCAAACAGGCCTTTAAAGAGGTCTCAGAAAGTGAGGACCGGCCAAAATGTCCTCACTTTACTCTCTTTGTCCTCACTCCAATGGTCTAAAACTCAAACTGGTCCTCACAAAGATAGTTGTACACACACACACACACACACACACACACACACACACACACACACACACACACACACACACACACACGACAGTGCCAAGCTGCTGCAAAACAGTTACACTATGTCATATTTAACAGCCATTTATTGTGATCATGTCATATTTGAATCTAGCCAAATGAGTCATAGAGCATTTTATGGTGGATTGAGTTCCATTTAATCCACCTTGCATGAGATGGAAGTCAAGGTTGACCGTGAGAATGGCACAGTTTTCTCATGAATTTAGTGTTTATGGCATGTTTAAACTCTTCTAAGCTAATGTAAATATAACAGTCAACATTCTGAAGAACAATTAATCACTTATAAACAATGACTCATTGCTTTGCCAGAACCGCAATTATGCACACAAACTGTGCAAACACACACACACACACACACACACACACACACACACACACACACACACACACACACACACACACACACACACACACACACACACACACACACACACACACACACACACACACACACACACACACACACAAGGGTATCTGTTCTTCTGTCATTTCTGAAACTGGCTTTACCAGAAATCTACCAGTATCCTCTTTTAATTTCCCACATGACTTTATTACTCTACAAAAGTGCTTTGTACAGACAGAAAGTGCTGTGTAAGGCACAAAAGACTCTCAGCTGTGTGTCATAAGAAGGTCTACACCTGAAGAAAGCTATCCATTAGCATTCCCATTCATCTCAATTGACCATCTGGGAGTAGACGACACAGTTACAGTAGCGCAGAAACTATGGTGGCAGAAAAGCATGAGATCAATGGAATAAAATTAAAAAAAGGTCTTGTTGTGCATTTGGATGTCAAAATCGTAATGCAAAAAGGATGGTCTACAATTTTATAGAATACCGTCGTCAAAGTCAAGTCACCTTTAATTATATATAGCGCTTATGCAATACAGAATGTTTCAAAGCAGCTTTACAGTGATGACAGGAAACCGTTTCTATTATGCAAACAGAGTTCGTTTCTGTACAGCAGTTCTAAAAGAAAACAGTGTCATTGTTGAGATTCAGTTCCGTTGTAAAGATTATTATCAATTATTGAATTGGTTCATTTACTGTAAAATATAAAGCAGTTCTGCAGAAAACATTAAGTAAGTTTCCATTACAGATTTGCGCAAAACTTTAGTTTTTTTCTAAATGTCGACCAAAAACTATTGCGAAATTACGCCGTTTCCATTAACCGATGTTATGCGACTAAAACTTACATTTTTCGTCTTGTGATAATCATTCCAGACATCATGGCGACGGATGTTGGTAGGTTTATGTATATCCCAGACACCGCACTAGCCATTATTATTAATGTAAGGAGACGTGTGTGTGTGTGTGTTATCCAAGCATTAATGGCAAGGAAAGGCTCATATGAGGAGTTTCTGGTGTTTCTCACTCATTTCTGCTTCGAAATCTTGATTGTGGCGTTTCTCTGAGGTTCAGAATCCAGAATCCAATCTTTTTTACTTTTATGAGTTTAACGAAAACTGTGTCTCGTCTTCTGTCAGAACACACAGGTGACTGTAAATACGCAAAAACTGTTTCCATTGCAGTTTTGCTAAATATCTATTTTTCGAATTGCCTGAAAAACCTCCTCATGCGAGCGTAAAAACTTTTCGATAAATGTGAGTTTTGGGGAAATTGACGTGTTTCCATTGGGCGTATTTTCAATTTGCAATTTCAATTTGCGCAATTTGAAGGGTAACGGAAACGCGGCTAGTGATGTTATCATCCAGCTCAGTTTAGTTGTTTGCTCAGCTTAGTTAATATTGTTGAATATTAAGTCTCCCCGACTAGGCAAGCCAGTTGATGTTAGCGTTGAACGCATGATGACATGAAAACACCATTTGAATCTATTTGCAGATGTTTCTGGTTGCAAGACATTAACTGGACAGGCTGGACTGATGACAACTCTGATGAGGGGGTATAATATACTTGCCCTACAGTTATAGGATTAAGAGTTTCTATCTCTTAATTCAGATTTTTCATCTCAGCATTGTGAATTGCAACGCCAAAGAACTTTATAAATTCATGCTTGCTGGGCTGTTAATAAATGTACGCTGTTATATCAATTTATCTCCCGAGTCTTTCTGGTAGAACTGTACATTTCTGCCACCAGATAGGCTCCGCCCCCAACAAAACTCATCATCAGTCTTTACAAGCATCAGGATGATGCTCACTTCCAGAAAACATTTTTTAGCCAGTCACCTGATACATAAATGCCATCAGGCACAGTCCCAAGCTCTTCAGTAGCAGGTATCATGATCTATAATCTCAAAAAATTAAAATAAAATAAAATAAAAAATTCAGCCTCTGTCCATTTATATGCCAAGATATTTAAACTCTCGCTCTCAATCATCGATTTTGTATTGTGATATTAATGCGAGTTGTGCTAATGCTCTCACATGAGTCCAGGTATTGTGATGATAAGCCTCCACATAGAGGTGTACTGACCGACTGACTGCAGATATACCATGTAAAATCAAGCCGTTCCCTACATTCCTCGTTCAACCTTTCTTTGTCAAGAGCAGAATCGGTAACAATCAAACATTCTTAGCGCAATTGATCAAGGCTAAACTATGAACAAGGCAAACAACTGTGTTCCGGCCTGGGATGCATCATCATGAATGAGGTCAGCTGAATGTTCCTGAAGGAATGAGGAGGAGCGGTTTGGATGGTAAAGGCCAGCGATTCAGCTTAAAAAAGAAATATGTAAAAAGTTGTATCACAAAACATTATGAGTAAAATGAAAGATTTCATGAAATGTTTTTTTTTTAATGCATTGACATATTTTCTATTGAAACAGGAAGCTGGGGGCCCAAAGTCAATGGGGTTTTTGAATTAGTTTTTTGGTAAATGTCTGATATGTGGTGAATATAAGCTCAATGATTTTATAAAAGTTTTACTTATCTTAATTTTACAAGTGTCTAAATGTAATTTTATATTGATGGCTCCTTTACGATGTTCTGTTGACTGTAACATTGGACCTTCATGTCTACTAAATCGCATTAGAGTATTAGTAGAGTATTAGTAGTGTATTAGTAGAGTATTAGTAGTGTATTAGTATAATAGTAGTGTATTAGTAGAGTATTAGTAGTGTATTAGTAGAGTATTAGTAGAGTATTAGTATAGAATTAGTAGAGTATTAGTAGTGTATTAGTAGAGTATTAGTAGTGTATTAGTAGATTATTAGTAGTGTATTAGTAGAGTATTAATAGAGTATTAGTAGTGTATTGGTAGCGTATTAGTAGAGTATTAGTAGATAATTAGTAGTGTATAGTAGTGTATTAGTAGTGTATAGTAGTGTATTAGTATAGTAGTGTATTAGTAGAGTATTAGTAGTGTATTAGTAGAGTATTAGTAGTGTATTAGTAGAGTATTAGTAGATAATTAGTAGAGTATTAGTAGAGAATTAGTAGAGAATTAGTAGTGTATTAGTAGAGAATTAGTAGAGTATTAGTATAGTAGTGTATTAGTAGAGTATTAGTAGTGTATTAGTTGTGTATTAGTAGAGTATTGGTAGTGTATTAGTAGAGTATTAGTAGTGTATTAGTAGAGTATTAGTAGATCATTAGTAGAGTATTAGTAGAGAATTAGTAGAGATTTAGTAGAGATTTAGTAGTGTATTAGTAGAGAATTAGTAGAGTAATAGTATAGTAGTGTATTAGTAGAGTATTAGTTGTGTATTAGTAGAGAATTAGTAGAGTAATAGTATAGTAGTGTATTAGTAGATAATTAGTAGTGTATTAGTAGATAATTAGTAGAGTATTAGTATAGTAGTGTATTAGTAGAGTATTAGTAGTGTATTAGTTGTGTATTAGTAGAATATTAGTAGAGTATTGGTAGAGTATTAGTAGAGTATTAGTAGTGTATTAGTAGAGTATAAGTAGTGTATTAGTAGAGTATTAGTAGTGTATTAGTAGAGTATTAGTAGAGAATTAGTAGAGTATTAGTATAGTAGTGTATTAGTAGAGTATTAGTAGTGTATTAGTTGTGTATTAGTAGAATATTAGTAGAGTATTGGTAGTGTATTAGTAGAGTATTAGTAGTGTATTAGTAGAGTATTAGTAGATCATTAGTAGAGTATTGGTAGAGAATTAGTAGAGATTTAGTAGAGATTTAGTAGTGTATTAGTAGAGAATTAGTAGAGTAATAGTATAGTAGTGTATTAGTAGAGTATTAGTAGAGAATTAGTTGTGTATTAGTAGAGAATTAGTAGAGTAATAGTATAGTAGTGTATTAGTAGATAATTAGTAGTGTATTAGTAGATAATTAGTAGAGTATTAGTATAGTAGTGTATTAGTAGAGTATTAGTAGTGTATTAGTTGTGTATTAGTAGAATATTAGTAGAGTATTGGTAGAGTATTTAGTAGAGTATTAGTAGTGTATTAGTAGAGTATAAGTAGTGTATTAGTAGAGTATTAGTAGTGTATTAGTAGAGTATTAGTAGAGAATTGGTAGAGTATTTGTAGAGAATTGGTAGAGTATTAGTAGAGAATTAGTAGAGTATTAGTAGAGAATTAGTAGAGTATTAGTATAGTAGTGTATTAGTAGAATATTAGCAGTATATTAGTAGTGTATTGGTAGAGTATTAATAGAGTATTAGTAGACTGGTTAACCCTACCAGTCTACTAATACTCTACTAATAGAATATTAGTATAGGGGTTAGAAGCTGACATGTAGTTGCAAAGTTGTCTGTTTGGATGAGCATCACAATAAAGAGTTAGCAGATATTAAAGTGTGTATGTCAGGTTAATTTTTTTTTTTTTAGATATATTAAATAAGGGTTAGATGTCTGAGTGAAAATGTAATTATCATTAAAATTATTACTGTAACTGCCCTACAATAAGCTTTATAGCCATTTCTGTCAAGATCATATTTTTAAAACACAGCTGAGCTGTGACGTCAGAAGAGGGAGACGTGCCAACACAGTTCTACCAGAAAGACTCGGGAGAATAGATACTCGACAATTGTACATTTATTAACAGCCCAGCAAGCCACATGCAATAAGTTCTTTGGCGTAGGCCCCATCCGTAACTCGCAATCCGAGGGTACGGATTCAGCATTTCCCGCCTGAAGATGGCGGGGGCGCAGCCGACCCCCGATGCGGTATTGGAAGGGACCATCCTGGTGGTGGTGGGGAGGTTGAAGGGGAAATCCTATGGTGATAGGAAGGATGGACGGAGGAACCCATCTCTTGCTGGAGGGAAGAATCATCTTGGTGGTGGAGGGGTGGATGGAGGTGAGTGAAGCGTCAGCATCTGCGAACTCAGACAAGTGTAAGTACGGTTCTTTTATACTTCTAGTATTAAAACGTGATTGGATAGATGAGAAGATAATCAATGACGTAACAATTGAGTCTTCCCAGCAGAACTTACGCTAAAGCTTCCATTTCTATTCAAGTATGGAGAGTTTTGAGTCTGAAGAGGTCCAAAATCCCCCTCAAACCTACGATGGCCCACAGCCATACAATTTTGAGCCTCCCAGGCGGGAGACAGATGAGGAGCCAAACAGAAATGTAAATAATTCATATCGAAGAAACATAAATATCTGGTGTGAAGAAGAACCAGTGGAGAGTTGGTCAGGTGTCTGGTAAGTATAGGCATAACTTAGAGGCGTAACGGTATGTATTCGTATTGAACCGAAACGGTACGGGTGTCACGGTTCAGTGCATGAATATACACGGAGAATACACGGTATAAAAATAAATAAAACTCGCGTGCAAATTAATTAATGCGGAACTACTGCTAGATACGCGGGTTATTTAGGGAAACCTAATCTGTAGCTCCGCCTTAGCTCTGAAGCTCCGTGGCTATAATGAACAGGCTGCGATCGATGTCAATATTGCAATGCTGGAATATGTTGGTTGGTGTGTGTGTGTGTGTGTGTGTGTGTGTGTGTGTGTGTGTGTGTGTGTGTGTGTGTGTGTGTGTGTGTGTGTGTGTGTGAGTGAGTGAGAGGCGCGGGCGCGATCGACTGCTTTACTACAGTAGCATATACACCGTAGGCACCACATCAGCTGCCAGTCTCACTCGGGTTTTAAATCCCATTTTATAACTCATGAGATCTCCAACCGCGTAGTCCTTCTCAGTGAAATGGGCGCTGCAAATGACCGAAGTCTTGGACACCGAAGCAGCACTGAAGTCAGCGCGTTTGGTCCGAACAAAGTTGACCCAGGCACGGAACACAGTGGACTCTGTGACCGGTTTTAACGGTGTTTTTGCACCCAGCTAGCCTGGGAAAACCCAGACCACTTCCGGCAAATTTAGATTTGCTCTGCAAGTGGGTCTGGCAAAGAGCCCATTGAAACCCATTTCCAATCCGTCGAAATCGCGGCACCAATCAGAAACGTTGGGGCGGGCTTTACACGATGACGACAGAGCAGAGACGGTGACGCAGATTTTGTACATTACAGAGATGGATGCCGCCGTGGAACATCACAACATCACTCGTTCGACTCAGCTATCGCGTCGGTTTCAAGCGATTTAAAATGGTCATTTTCGTTAACCCAAACAGAGAATTGCTGAGAGTCTCGAGATGATTCTCCGTCGCTCTGCATACGTCATGTCATTCATCGCTCTGATTGGTTTTAGATCTATCCGACGTCCGTTGGTGACGCCCCTGTGGAAATGAATTGTCTATGGAGCTTTGCCAGACCCTAACTCAGTTACAACTGAGAGTGGTCTGGGTTTTCCCAGGCTAGCACCCAGCACAAATGCAGTAATTCACCATCGAGAAAATACGCCTGCGTATACTAACTACCTAACTTAAATAAATAGATAAATAACTAAATGAATGTCCTAATCACTAATTCTCTCGCTCTATCACTCGTACAATTATCAACACAGCTCAGCGAGCTGGAGAGACGTCTCCCTCATATGACGTCAAGCGATTCAGGGAGGAGCAGTTTTAAGTGAGCAGTGAAAATAACAAACTTTTTCATCTTATATTCTGCCTTTAGGTATCGAAAAACATACAAAACAATACATCAACTTGTCAAACCTGTATTTCCCCTAACTATTTTGTGTTAATCATAATTAAGAATTTAACCTGACATACACACTTTAAACAGAAAGACTACTAATACTCTCATGAGAGTTAGGTGACATGTAGTTACAAAGTTACTTATAGTTAACAATGTTCAAAAGGGACCATCAAAATAAAGTGATACCAACTTATCTAGTCACTGGTCACTTTCACGTCCTCACTGTGTTTATAATCGCACTCTTGGAAACTTTTAAAACCAGGTTTTAAAGAGTCGTCAGAAGCCTAAAGGTGGTGATGTGCTGACAAAACACACAGTCTCAAACAAAGACAGAGGGGAAAATATCAATATCACATGTATACGCAAATAATCGGAAATCATTTTGTTATCATATAATTCAATATTTGAGATTTGTATGTAAAATGCATTAACAGAATAACATTGCCATTGAAATATGACACGTTTTTATTCTTCAATCATACAATACAATCACACCAAAACTTGTTCAATATGGGAACATATGCAGAAAGCACTGACATTCAACAATCATCACAATGTTCTCACAACCTTTTATAGTCTGAAGTGATCGTGTCCACGTACTGTACACACATTTTGTGATATTTGATTGTGTTCATCCCATAATCTTCGACATTTAGTTTGCTTTTAAACTGTAAGCTGGGTCGGGTGAAGGAAGCTTGTCTGCATTGGGGAAAAAAATAATATTTGAGAACCTCTGAGAAAATCAGTCATGCACTGCAATAGTGTGATGGAAACTGACATTTTCCCAAATAACAACCTAACAAGACTGCCCTGCTCGGGCTCCCACTGCAAACGCTGAAAATGACCTCAGAGATGGAAATATAGCTACACATGGTATATTCCTTTCACCTTATGGTTAACTGCAGTAGGTTTTGCACAAACGATGTGTAATGCACATAATAGCATGTGAATATTGCTTTAAAGTTTGGGGATGTCTTACTGAAGACTGAATCATCGAGGAGCATTTGCATGATTTTAGAGAGACATCTAGTGGCTACATTAATATTGCCAATTAAGTCAAACAGGTTAACCCTGACACAAAGATTTCATACAGTTAAATAATACCACATCTGACGTTGGTGTTGTGTTACAAGCAACAAGGAGTTTAATAAATGCAATTTTTATATAATTTGATAATTAAGTATCAGAATATTATAGTATATAGCAAAATTGCTTCCCACAAAGCAGGAGCAAGTGCATCAAATTAGAATAGAATAGAATAGAATAGAATGGAATAGAATAGAATTTAGCCTCTGCTGCAATCTACACAGACTGTTGATGTGAGAAGACCAACATACCGAGTTGCCAAGTATTTATACGATGAACCCTGTTCAATAATATAACCATGTATTATTACAGGGCTATCATTTCGTTGTTTAAATAAATAAATAAATCTTAACAGTGGTTTACAGGAGGAAAACACAGTAATAACACAAGGATCATTCAGAGTATCTAGTCATCTCTGAACAAAAACACATGGGCAGCACTGAGATCTCAGAGGACTCATCTACACAACGCTACATCACGCTCTATGACGAGCCGGTCCAGTGTGTCCATTCCTCCACTGCGTGTAGATGCAAGACATGTATCTGTTCAGTGCCGTCTCAAAACGATGATGGAGAGGAAAAAAAGAAAAGAAAACCTATTATGAACACTGTTGGAGCTTAAGGGAGTAGATGGAAATAAAACTAAAATATTGTCACTGATACAGCTTTTGAAGCATCCTTTTCCATCCATTTGTAAAAAAAATCGTAATTTGAACGGTAAAATACTGGCATCCAAGCTGACGTTTTGTTACCGTAAATGTCACAGGTTTTCTTTACATTGTGTTTTTTTTTTTTGCATATAAATTGAAGTCCCGTAAAACATAAAAGGTTGCCACCATATTTTTTACGGTAAAATACTGGCAACCACAGCTGCCGGTATTTTATCGTAAATTTCACAGTTTTTTTTAACAGTGTGTGTCTGTTCCGTTCGGTTCCAAGCCAGAAAGATCGGTTCAACCCCGGCCCTAAAAACTTGCTGGTGTCGAACAGAGCCGGAGAGTGGAGAAATGCGGCCGCTGTCTATTGCAGTCTTTTTGAGCATTGTAATTACATTGCACTACATTTATATTTGAGTGATTTTAGACGGTTTATAGTTAGGCAAACAACATGCAGCAGTGTTACGTCACGGTTCGTTCCTCAAGTCTCAAGAAAAACGCAGCCTCCAGTCTGCCAGGCCGAGAACAGGCTCTGGCTCCAGAACGCCAACCAGTCTTAAAAGGGGTATGAGAGTTCTTGAGCTGATTGAGATTTCATTCTTGAGTTGTCTTTACTTTTCAAATCACTGGCTGCAAATACACACTAACCTTGCTGTACAAAAACAAACTGCCAAATTCTGACAGTAACATACCATTTTCCATTAAAAAAGTGATATACCATATAAAACAATGCATTCTGGGTAATAACTGTAGTTTTCCTGAAAATAGCCTACAGGAATATACTGTGAATTAACAGTGCTCAAAGTCGACACTCAGAGGCTGTTTTCCCAATCTCACCCTATACCCTCATTCACTATTCCCTACACTAGTTCACTAATATAGTCCACTTGACAGAGTGAATGAGAAGAAGTGAGTGAATTGAGACACTGATGAACACCCGATAAGCAGAATCATAGAAGGACAGAGAAACAGAAAAAAGAGAAGAGACGAGCAGAAACACAAGAACAACAATTTCCAGCCACACTGAGTGTGAAACCAGTTTATAATCCAGTTTAACATTATTTATATCGTATACATGTGCAGAAGTTCTTGTTAAGAATTAACAGAGATTTAGATGTTGATGTTTTATTGAATATAATAAAGTTTAAAGTCGTCATCATTATGGTGATTGGTGTTTGCTTTAGTTGGACTCTTGACTCTCGACTTTATAGCATTACTGTAAACCCTGACGCTCAAAATAATGCATTGGTTTGAGTAGGACAAACTTAAATTAAACTGATTAGTTCAGTCAATTAACTTTTATGAGTATTTAGCACTTTCTTTTTCTTTCAAATTCACAGAACTGATATATTTAAGTAAACTGAACCGTTTCATTGTTTTAAATTTTATGAAATTATTAAATTTCATTAAATGCTAAAATGAAGTGTAATATAATGTTTTTTTGTGCAAGATTAATGTTAAAGGCACACCGTGGAACTTTTGACCTAAAGAGTTTAAGCATATGAGTTGTTTTAAATGATTCCTCAGGCCAATATACAGTGTTTGACACTATCAATGCTCCGAGCGGGGCTGCCCTCTTGAAATACCGCCTATGTAAGTTTGGAGGAGACGGACCGTCTTTGGACAGGTCATGTGACCTGGAGAACGACCGTCACGTGACCGCAAGCTCTGATATGCTCAAGGAGCTAACGCTTTTGCTACTATTTTTCCACCTGCTCGACTCCTGGCCATGGCTGAGGCAAGGAAAAAGTTTTAAAACTGCTTCTGAGGAGGCAAGAAAGAGAAAACGCGAGAGGGATCGTGCTCGCGGAAAAACAAGAAGCTCTCTTGTTTCTTGTTTTTCCCCGGATCTCCCCTCGTCGTCCTCCTCCTGCTTCGGGAGGGGACTCTGAAGATTCTTCAAGGGGCGAAGAAAATGATGACTGAAATAAAACATAAACATCGGCATAAAAGTGGATATATAATGTAATATTTACTGCAAAGTCGGGAATTCGTGTAACAAAACTGATTTAAGTCAAAACCTATGTTATTTAGGCTTCAGTTTGTTTGTCCTTTTACACATTCATATATGTGTGTATTATTCGTGGCTTATATGATTTTATTTTAGATACAAATGTCTATGTATTATTAGACGCTTATATGATTTTAGATTCAAATTCATAGTTTACTACAAGAAAAACACAAATAAGACGACGTAAGTCCGATCTAAAGATAAGATGACTCCAAAACAAGCACAAGAAAAAACTTCGTTTTTTGATTTGATTTTTGATTTGATTTATTCAACAATAATCATAAACTTATACAATCATGCCAGAGGCAGTTCATATACATTTGAATACAATTTGTTGAGGATAAAATACACAAAAAAGCCTCAGGCTTATTTCCATTGTGGTCCTCTACATGCATAAAATGAAACGAACAGTTCAGTGGGAATAAAATCAAAACAAGCAACTCACACCTTACAAATTCTTAAGCGGGGTAAAGTTAGTTTTAGGTTAGATATTCGCCAGACATTCGTTTTTCCATGTCACTGCTCTATAAAGTCGGCAGTCTTACAGATATATCAATACCAGGATTACTTTTAACAGTAGTCAATCAATGTATGTCGACATGAAAAATTTGTTAAAAATAACCTTACGTGCATTATAGCTGCATATTTATACCTGATAGTGCTTTGACGCGCTGTGACGGCTCATAATGCTTGAGGGAACGTCTGCAAATTACACCAACTGCGTTAAAACGTATAATTTTTACTAGTTAAAATTACTTTTATACTTAAAAAAGGACATGTTTAAATTCCAAAGCTTGCAGTGTGATACTATTAGTAACACCGACTTACCAGTGACATTTTACCAATACCTCCCATACTGTATGTACAATGTACAAATATTAATATGAAAATAATTCACCTAAAGTGTTTTGTCATGTTTAAAATGTTGTAATAATTATCTAATGACCAGACTGACTTACTACAGGTGACATTCTAACAATACCTCCCTTACTGTACGTACAGTACACACATTAATATGAAAATATTACTGTAATTCACCTAAAGTGTTTTTTCATGTTTCAAATGTTATCGTAATTCTCTAATGACCAGACTGACTTACAACAGGTGACATTTTAACAATACATCCCTTACTGTACGTACAGTACACAAATATTGATCACAAAATATAACTGTAATTCACATAAAGTGTTTTTTTTTCATATTTCAAAGGTTATAGTAATTATCTAATGACCAGACTGACTTACTACAGGTGACATTTTAACAATACATCCTTTACTGTACGTACAGTACACAACTATTGATACTAAAATATTACTGTAATTCACCTATAGTGTTTTTTCATATTTCAAAGGTTGTAGTAGTACCCTAGTGACCAGACTGACTTACTACAGGTGAAAATTTAACAATACCTCCCTTACTGTACGTACAGTACACAAATATTAATATGAAAAAATTACTGTAATTCACCTGTAGTGTTTTTTCATGTCTCAAAGGTTGTAGTAATTCCCTAGTGACCAGACTGACTTACTACAGGTGAAATTTTGACCATACCTCCCTTACAGTATGTACAGTACACAAATATTAAAATGAAAAAATTACTGTAATTCACCTTTAGTGTTTTTTCAAGTTTTAAATGTTGTAGTAATTCCCTAGTGACCAGATTGACTTACTACAGTTGAAAATTTAACAATACATCCTTTACTGTACGTACAGTACACAAATATTGATACTAAAATATTACTGTAATTCACCTATAGTGTTTTTTCAAGTTTCAAAGATTGTAGTAATTCCCTAGTGACCAGACTGACTTACTACAGGTGAAAATGTAACAATATGTCCCTTACTGTACGTACAGTACACAAATATTAATATGAAAAAATTACTGTAATTCACCTGTAGTGTTTTTTCATGTCTCAAAGGTTGTAGTAATTCCCTAGTGACCAGACTGACTTACTACAGGTGAAAATTTAAAAATACGTCCCTTACTGTACGTACAGTACACAAATATTAATATGTAAATATGACTGTAATTCACCTATAGTGTTGTTTCATGTTTCAAATGTTGTAGTAATTCCCTAGTGACCAGACTGACTTACTACAGGTGAAAATGTAATAATACCTCCCTTACTGTACGTACAGTACACAAATATTAATATGAAAATATTACTGTAATTCATCTTTAGTGTTTTTTCAAGTTTCAAAAGTTGTAATAGTTCCCTAGTGACCAGAATGATTTACTACAGGTAAAATTTTAACAATACATCCGTTACTGTACATACAGTAAACAAACATTGATCATATTAATATGAAAATATTACTGTAATTCACCTATAGTGTTTTTTCATGTTTCAAAGGTTGTAGTAATTCCCTAGTGACCAGACTGACTTAGTACAGGTGAAAATTTAACAATACATCATTTACTGTACGTACAGTACACAAATATTGATACTAAAATATTACTGTAATTGTAACTGTAATTCACCTAAATATTTTTTTCATATTTCAAAGGTTGTAGTAGTACCCTAGTGACCAGACTGACTTACTACAGGTGAAATTTTAACAATACATCCTTTACTGTATGTACAGTACACAAATATTGATACTAAATTAATACTGTAATTCACCTATAGTGAATAACACTATAGGTGAATTACAGTAATATTTTATTATCAATATTTGTGTACTGTATGTACAGTAACGGATGTATCGTTAAAATTTTACCTGTAGTAAGTCAGCCTGGTCACTAGGGTACTACTACAACCTTATAAATATGAAAAAAAAACACTAAGTGAATTACAGTAATATTTTAGTATCAATATGTGTGTACTGTACGTACAGTAAAGGATGTATTGTTAAATTTTCAACTGTAGTAAGTCAATCTGGTCACTAGGGAATTACTACAACCTTTAAAACTTGAAAAAACACTAAAGGTGAATTACAGTAATTTTTTCATTTTAATATTTGTGTACTGTACATACTGTAAGGGAGGTATGGTCAAAATTTCACCTGTAGTAAGTCAGTCTGGTCACTAGGGAATTACTACAACCTTTGAGACATGAAAAAACACTACAGGTGAATTACAGTAATATTTTCATATTAATATTTTGTGTACTGTACGTACAGTAAGGGAGGTATTGTTAAATTTCACCTGTAGTAAGTCAGTCTGGTCACTAGTGAATTACTACAACCTTTGAAATTTGAAAAAACACTAAAGGTGAATTACAGTAATATTTTCATTTTAATATCTGTGTACTGTACATACAGTAAGGGAGGTATGGTCAAAATTTCACCTGTAGTAAGTCAGTCTGGTCACTAGGGAATTACTACAACCTTTGAGACATGAAAAAACACTACAGGTGAATTACAGTAATATTTTCATATTAATATTTGTGTACTGTACGTACAGTAAGGGAGGTATTGTTAAATTTTCACCTGTAGTAAGTCAGTCTGGTCACTAGAGTACTACTACAACCTTTGAAACATGAAAAAAACACTAAAGGTGAATTACAGTAATATTTTCATATTAATATTTGTGAACTGTACGTACAGTAAGGGGGTTATTGGCAAAATATCATATGTAGTAAGCCAGGGTCGTCACTACGAACAACTACAACCTTTGGAACTCGAAAAACCATTAATTATAGGACTTCGGTTTGCACTGTGGGCTGAATTTGCAGACGGTCCCTAAAGCAGCCTATGTGAATATGCAGCGAATATCTAACCTAAAACTAACTTTACCCCGCTAAATTAGCATGGGATCCTAATTGGAAAGCCATTTTTTAACTTCTCTTCTAAAGGGCCATGCCTCTTGTAATTGTTTTAAATTATCTGGCAATTCATTCCAAGCAACTGCACTTGAGTACAAAAACGAATTCTTCCCAACAACACTTTTAAACCGGTACAAATATATATTATTTATCCTTGCCCTTGTAGAAATACAATGAACATCTCTCACAAAAACATAGTAGTCATACAAGTATTTAGGGACAGTTCTCTGAATTATTTTGTACACCATCATAATTTTAATAAACATTACTCTTTTATCCACTTTTAAAATACCCAATTCCCTGAAATGGTTATTATTAAGTTGCATACGAGGATGCAACCCCAGAACGATTCTGCACAACCTGTTCTGAGCCGTCTGTAATTTATTTTTAACATGTTTTTTTTAGAGCCACTATACCAAAAAGTTACTGCATAGTCGAAATGAGGTTGCACTAATGCACCAGCTAACATTGTCATTGTCTGTTTATCTAAATAAGCAGCCTGAAAAACGTACCTAAAAAACGTATTTGTGTTTTAGGTACAAAACGTCTATAACCTGCTCCTGCCGATCGACTGTCCTGCACAGTTTATCTCCAACCCTAATCAAACACACCTGAAGCAAACAATTAACGTCTGCAGGATCGCTTGAAAATGAAAGTGTGTTTGATTAGGGTTGGAGATGAACTCTGCAGGACAGACAGGACAGGAGCAGGGTTGGGCACCCCTGGTCTATGCGACTTACCTGACCAGACATTATTTTCTGTTCACTTTTGTGCAATTCATTTATTAAGTGGATATCTTCTTTACTTTTGCGACAGTGCTGCGGCGCTTGTGGCCTCTAGGGGCACTAGACGTGAAAGCACGCATACAGCAAGTGCTTCTGTCTAACATACTATTGCTTATATGTTAGCAAATTAGTATGTTAGCAGACAAGATTGTTAAGTTTAATTCTAATAAAAGTGTTCACATTGAGATTACATGAACATTTAAAGTTATGAATTAGTGTACTCAAACATTTCATGTTAAGAACAATTAAAATGTTTAAGTACAAAATAAAAATCTGTTAGTTCTGCTTAAACTTTGAATTTCATAAGTTAAAAAAATTGAGGCAATTGATTGCCTTCAATGTTTTGAGTTGTGCCAACTAATTTGTGTTATAAAACACATTTGTTATGGCAAGAAAAAGCCAAGAGGAATTTGATCAGGTGTTTTTGGCGGTTGTGATGATACCAAAATCATCTTGGACTTTAATCATCTAATTCACTGATCTCATCCTGTGTCTAATCTTTGACTTTATGGGTATTTCTATATTTATTGATCATAGGATCTCTGTGATAAGTTATGAACAAAAAAAGTACATGTTTTGAAGCCTGTTCCATGGTTATTGTTCCTACCTTTTCTCTTAAATTTATGTAAAGGTTATGCAAGTGTTTTTAAAACAATGTTCATGAAATCATCACATATTGTCATTAGTATTGGATGAACGTTCTCATAATGTTTTTGACAGAAAACATTGTTTGTACAACATTTTTCAAATGTCCTTTACATATCGCAGAAAACACTTTTACTTTCACTTTTTTCACCATAATCGTGACTTCAAAAGAAATATTCAATAAAACATCAACATCTTATTGATGTTGACATGTTGACAACATAGAACTTCTGTAGATGTATGACATAAATGAAAGTCAAAATGTAATCAATTATCTCATTGACTGCAGTTTATTCAGTGTTACTTTAACGCTGTAGATTGGACCCATATAGATTTGTTAATAAAAATCAAGATGAAAGAATGTTTCAGGAACATCATAATAACCTTAAGAAAAGAAAAGAAAAATCCACTAACATTAAAGGATATTTTAAGGTTCCCATAACAAAAACCGAATTTTTGGAAACCATTATTTGAACAAAACTTTGGCTGGATTGTTTTGGCAAAACATGTCAAAATGTTGGACATGTGCATAGCCTCTGCAGAGTAAATGAGGCTGCTGATATATCAGTTGTTGAGAAATAGGCGAGTGCAAATTTGATTTCAATTTCAAGTCTATATATCAAGCCTTGACATTGCCCATTGAAGGCCCCAGGAGACTCTCTAAAGGTTAAATGATATGGTTCTTTCTGAGAAAAACAATTTCACTGCTTGTCAATGCATTACTTCACTCTATCACTCAGTATTTTATTACACACTGCCAAACAACATAGACATTCAACACAGAAAAACTGTATTTCAGGGCATTTTGGTCTCTGGCAGCACAGGTTTTTTTGTACACAAGTAAACATGACACAATAATCACAACATATATTCAAGCAAAACACCATATTTAACTAGGAGAAAATGTAGGGTGGGGATTTAATGTATCCATCTGTGTTACTGGTTTAGTGGAAAGCATTAAAAAATAAGAGAGATTGTTAATGCCATCGGTCATTTCAGATCAAAACCAAGTTAGATTTTTATTGAGGAAGACATTTATTGTCTTTGGGATTGGGCTTGAAAATTTTGCTCCCTAGCCACTGTGGCGAGTGGTTTTCCAAAGTTACTTGCCACTCAGCATTTTTTCTGGCCACAATTTTTGTGAACAAATTTAGAAAACGCAACAAATTTAGAAACGCCCACTTTTGTTCTGCAGAGACCCTATACTCCCCTCCTGCTCAGACTCAACGCTCGCGCGGGTTGCCAGATTGAAGACACGGAACAGGAACGAGTGCAATTGAAAATGGAATGCGAGGAGATTTGTTGATAATCGCGTTTTAATATACTCCCATTCATAGAGATTTTTTAGATAAGTGTGGAAGCTTTTTAGGTCGCGTAGAATCTGCAATTTTACCCAGTTTGGGTAAGTGTTTTTTGCTAGTTTCAGCCTGACGCAGTTATCATTTTCACGTCCTGCGCCACATTGTTTAAACAGCAAATGCATTTGCGCCCATTTTTGTGCCCATGGGGGTGCTTGTCGAAATTGAGGGGTGTTCAGGCGCATTATTAATATGTAACATTAGTAATATGCGCCTATAGGCGCCTCCACAACGCGCGTACACTTTGCTTATTACACACACTGGGACGCACAGCAACACACAAACATACCAAATATTTAAAAAAGTATTACAATGTAAAAGATTATTAGTGTGTACATAAAGATATGGTGGAATCCGGCTTGTCCTATGGATGGCATAAACCTAGCGCACAAACTGATCCGTTTCCCCGTGGGAGGACGCGTTCAGTCTTTCCGCTTGCAAATTCCTCCATGTAAATAGCGAATCCGCCATGGCGCAAGCGCTACTGGCTTTTAAAGGGAATGGGAGATGAGACTGATTGGTTTATTGCACATTACGCCCAAAACACACCCATTACTCATTAAGAGAATAAGGACAACTCTTTTAGACCATGCGCCGCCCGCGTCGACCATTTTTCCCGTCGTTAAACTAGCAAAAATGGATTCGGACTCGCCTCAAGTGCGCCGTGCGCTTTAGACCATGCGCTTGGGTGTTAAAATAGGGCCCTTAATGTCAATCCCTGTTTGGGATAATGTGCACTGATGAAACATCAATAAGACCATGAACGTTCATTAAGAAAGTAAAGTTTGATTCATGTTGTAGTTTTTGCTTTTAGCATTACATCATAGTCTGTCAACATTAAGCGATGCCATCTGGATTTCTTCCTCTCAATGGGCAATTTAGCTAAATTATGAACTCCAGATGAGAGCAGCATTTGAATGAACAACACGTGTGTATGGACTGGAGATATGACAATTAGCTGTTCTGAATCTGTTCAACTCTATATTTGACTGGATGTATGTGTGTAACAATCACCTGTTGTTCCTGTGCAGTGATTCTCAATGATTTTACTCTAGGACCCACATTTTGATTGGATGCCTAACCTTTCACATCAACAGCAAAATGAACGGGAAGGATTTATTTTGCTATCCCAAATATATACAATTATGCTACATGATTAATTCTGTTGTATTATTTGTATTTAGCATGTTTTTTTTCCTGCAGATCGACCTATCAGAAGAGACCTGCATCCCATTTTGGGTCACAACCCGCTAATTGAGAAACGCTGTTCTTGAGTATTTATGTAGCTGACAGGAGTAGAGATTAATTGATATGCTGTCATTGTCTCTATATAACTTTTTGAGTGTCAGAAAACTTTCATAACGTAAATGCAAATCTCTCTTCTGATCATTCAAACTTACATTGTACGTTTTTTTACAGTGAAGTAAGGCTTGTTTCTCTCAACAGTAACAGTAGCTTGAATTTGTGAATCCTAATGGGATATGTCAGATCCAAAGGTACATTTATGTCATGTGTTGTGCACAGAAAGTGAAACACTGAAACAAAATGATAACCTAAAATGATATGATCTAAATCTAACTGTTTTTACTGAAGTCAAAATATTATTTTAATATCACTGAATCAACCTAAATACATTAATTTATACCAACAAAACTAGTTTTTATGGGTTAAATCAGGCAAACATAGCTCCATAAAGTGGCAATTGTGGCAGTGTTTCAATTTAAATGCCCCAAAGGTACTTTATTTTAATATATCATAAAATCCTCTGGTGTGTGAGTGGCAATGTCACAATAAGCGAGAATGGTTGACATGGAGCAGCTAGATCTCCAACCTCCAGGGAATCGCCCGTTTAAACAAATGCTGGACAGAGGAGAGTCTGCTGGAGAAAAGAGAACGCTCGTCATTAAACAAGAATCAACATCGGCTTGGCTTTCAGAGATGACGAGAACTGAGGGATTTGAAATGTTGTAAAAGCGGGAAAATTATGTTGTAAAATGATGGTTGTCACCGTGAATTTATTTTCAAGGACGTACCATGTCTATTAATGAGTTTAGCTACAGTAACGTCTTCAGCTACTCAGCTTGAGATCACAGTCTCAAGCACAACCAAAACAATGTTCTTCTGCAAAACACATGCAGTTTTGTTTTTAACCACAAGAGGGCCAAAAGTATCATAGTGTTGCACATTTCTTGCACATACAGTATTAATGTACAGTGTTATGTGCACTAATCAAAATGCATTAGTATTGTTTAATATATGTATTGTGCTTCTGAAAATCTGTTTTTTTTCTGTGGTTCAAGGCTCTTTTCTGAACTTTTTATGTACTACCGATGTTTTGGAGATTGTGCCATATAATTCAATTTATGCATAGCACTCTATAGGAACAGATTTTGCACACGATATCTGGCACCTAAAGTCTGTTCTAGTCAAAGCGGAGGAGTTTCTTGAAGCAAATTTTGACTCTACAGTCCTCAAATCCGCCTTCGACTCTCCAGCCACAATCCACACACACACACACACACTGATCTTCAAACATCTACACTTTAATTGAGAGGTCACATAGAGGCTTAGAAAAAGACCAAATGACTGATAATTAATTATTAAGACACATCCAATATGACCGGTATATTGATGAGATGAAGGAGATTTTGAGCACGTTCAGCCAATGGTTGGAGAACATAAGTGGACCAAGATGAGAAAAAATCTGAATAAAACAATGATAGTTATATTTGATCCCCACTTGACTTCAACTTCAAATCGAGTTCTGCCACTGTTATTACAAGATGGCTTTTGTGTGAAGTGCTGTGAAGATCTCAGGAATGATGTTTATATGCGAATGTGCAGAGCTAATCTTCACACCTCCTCCGCATATCTCTTCATACCTTCATATTACTTTTTGATGACTGGATTTCAATCCATAGAAGCCTTTTAAAAAGGTGCCACATGGAAAGAATAGATGTTGCTTATCAATTGATATGGTCATTCTCTCATTTGTGGGGTTCAAATGAGAAATATAATGAAAGGCATTCAAGGTTGAAGAAGAAAACATACAACAAGCTATGCACGTTCAGTTCTGTGGAAAACTGGAGTGGAAAACACAGTCAGTCAAAGCAGCTGCGCAGACCACAGTCAATAACAACACAGCAGGAAAGATAGGTGACTTCGATTCTGTAAATAATGATATGTGTGAATTATTAAATGAATGTGAGAATCAATCAATGGGTCGTTATGTATTTTGTGGTTTGAAAGGAAAAAAATCCCCCCACCTGAGTTCAGGATGTAAGAAAAAGCTTTCAGAGTTCACAGATTCTCAGATGTGTGTGGGGGGAATAAGAAATTGCACCGATCTGTCAAAGCCAATATAGGGGAAAGAATAATGTGTTTACCCCGTGCTCTGCTTGATTATGCAGCAAGTGAGAGAAGAAATATTATGTACCATAAATGTTTAATGCGTTTGGTCCAGGTTTAATCTATAACAGAGGTCCTATTAATCTCCCCAGTCGTTCGCTCTCAACCAGCGAGAGTTCGGTGAAAGCACGACATTACTGTATTTCACCGGGAGCTATTCTGTTTCTACAGACATGTGACAAAGCTAGGTAACACTAATCATCAAAATTTGACAATCACAAAATGGTGACCAAAAGGAAATTCGCACATTAGTTGTTTTTCTCATGCTAAAACTCATTTAATGAGCAAAATGCTTCAAATCATTTAATCAATTACTAAAACATGATCACTAATTAACATTACTTAGCCATTTTCAGCTCTTCAAATTTTTCTACACATAAATGTATTAATAAACAGCATCATGCATTCATATAGGAAGAACTGCCAATAATTTATCATGGACAATTAAATTAACACACATGAATAAACAATTATTCACACACAAATCATACTTGCAAGATGTATGAAAAGTGTCACACACAAGTTCATTTGAAGTGTGTCACACTAAACTTTAAGCATGTGAAATTACAACCCCCCCCCCCCCCCCTCCCCCCCATGAGTTTTGAGCCTGGATTTTAAGCTTCGCCTTTGACGCGGCACCATGACGAATGCGAGGGTGAGATTACTCGCGACTGCCTGCAGATTTGAAGTAATACGGCCACCGTAGGAGTTAAAACGCCCTCGGAATGGGAGGGGCTAGAAAGTAATATTCAGTTGGTAGTCATATACAATTTCACCACCAAATCGGAGAAAATTCTTCACTATGTAGCTTTAAAAAGGAACCCTTTTTTCTTAGTGTAAAGTAGCCTGGGAAAACCCTGACGAACTTCCAGCAAATTTGAGATTTGCTCTGCAAGTCCATCTGGCCAAGAGCCCATTCAAGCCCATTTCCAATTTTTCCAAATCGAGGCACCAATCACAAACGTTGAGGCAGCTTTACACGATGGCGATAGCGCTGATTGGTTTTAGGTCTATCCAATTGTGCCCAGAGGCATTTGAGCGATGTCCGTTGGTGACGCCCCTTTGGAAATGGGCTGTGAATGAACCTTCCCCAGACCCATTCTCAGTTACAACTGATACCTCTTTTCCACCAAGGCAGAGCTGGTGCTGGTTCGGAGCCAGGGCCTAGTTTCAAATCGGTTCCTTTTTTATTTTCGACCACCAAAGCACCAGCTCCGAACCAGTAAAAGTGGTTCTTAAGTAGCACCAAAACATTGCTGGGCTAGAAGTAAGAACCGCTTGCGTCAGGGGCTGGGGGCGGGGTTACCGTGACCAACAAGACGAAAAGAAACTTGTGACCGCCATTTTTGAAATAGCTGCTAATCGAGCTAATAGCTGCTCGATTGTAATCTCCGTCTATGCAAGTTACGGCGAGCGGCACGAACGCGTTTGATTCGCCGTGTTTGGATGCCGATAGGTTCGCAAAGCCATGAGTATCAATAGTAGAAAACGATTAATTCTAAAAACTCCGGCCAAAGTGGAGATTTATGAAAACGCCGGTTATATGTTGTCGTGTCAACTGGGAGAAACGGGGTTTTAGGTTCTCTCTTGTTGATTCTGAGGATTCTGATTGGCTTGCATGGCTTTATCCTTCTCCCTACACTGCCGCCCATAGGTTTGGCATAGTTATGATGGCGCTCGACGGCGTATTTATGCGGGTTGTGTGCACGATGTTATTATTGAAAACGGAGGGGGGGGAAGTATTCGTTTCTCTAAATACCCGGCTATGTGTAAATGTGGCCTAAGTGTAAAGAAAATAATCCAAAGTATCTTGTGAAAGGTTCTTCGTGGGACCACCAATGCCAATAAAGAAATTCAGCTCATAAATCAAGGATGAGGGTTACATTTCAAGTAAATGAACAAATCAACATTAACCACAGACACACACTCAGCCCTAATCACCCGCACCTGTCCCTCATCACCGCATCAATCAGCTCCCTCACAGAGACCACACACACTCTTCAATCAGACACTCAATTACCTGCGCAATGCCGATCTCCAGCGATACTTACCATCGATCTCCATTCCCTGTCTCCTCGTGTGTCCAGTCTGCTATTCATGTGTGCTGGCTCATCAAAGACTCTCCAATTACTGGTGGAAGATACACAAAGTTACTCAGTTATCCATTCACTCTACCAACACACAGTGGCGCAAAAAGTGGGTATGCGCTATATGCGGCGCATAGGGGCGCAGCACCAGGGGGGCGCCAAAGCGATGGTAAAAAAAAAAAAAAAAAAAATTGTATATATTTTTTTGGGGTATTTTCTATATGTGAGCTGCTGTTGTGCGTTTCTAAATAATTTCTGCATTTCCTCAATCTTATATAACCCTCTAGGACTAACTGGCTAGAGTAGGCGCCCTCATAAGATTCCATCATAGAATTTTGACATAGAGGGGGGGGGTAATATCGCGAGCGGGCGGGGGCGCCGTGAGCGCTGAGCGAGCAGGAGCGAGTAGAGTTGTCGTCGATAAAGATGGATAAAGTAAAAAAGCTGTCGGGGCTAAAAAATAGAAAAAGAAAGAGAGAAAAAGGAGATGGCATGTCAATTGATGTGCCAGCAGCTAAACGAGTGGATGGTGAAAGGCAACAGGTAGGATTTAAAGTGTGACGTCCGGTCCACGCATAGCCTACTGGCCATCGGCGCTACCGGGGGATTCCCGGTGCTTTTTGGGCCGATACATCTAATATATATATTCTTTTTTTTGTCTTAATAGCCCATAAAACTCGTACATCGGAGGCCCGTTATTTTTTTTTTATTTGTATTAATTGGCGGCGCTGGGTTAGTGCCGGTGTAATCCATTGGTCAAAAAAAAAAAGTCAGTGTTAGTTTTTTTTCCTGACATTTTTCGTGAAACACGTAGATCAGCGGCCCATTGGTTCTTTCCTTGATTGACACTGGGGTGGCCCAATCACATCTTTAATGTAAAGTATAGAAATTAGTACAAAACTAATTATGAAAGTTTCCTTTATTTTTCAGTGTATTTGTTTTACAATATATGGCTATTACTATCATGGGATTAATATTATAACTAATATTATGTAGTAGGCCTAGTGTAATGTAGACAGACACAACTAAAATAGGTTCGCATTTTTATTTGTTTAATTTGCACACTAAATATGGGTTGGAGCTTTTAATTTTGAACTCTCAAAGTGCACCAGAGTGATGATTTTAACATTAAAAAGCTCAAAATTTTCTTACGGGGGGGCATGCCCCCGAACCCCCCTAGAGGGACACAGTTACATTTTATTAATAAATGCCAATTTTGTAGCCTACTTATTTCATCTGTGAACTCTCACTCGTTCCTTACTGATTATATTGGACACATTTTTTCTTTGTTTTTTGTTGTTGTTTGTTTGTTTGTTTGGGGGGGTGGGGGGCGCCTAATTTGTTGCTGCATACCCCTCTGACACTGGGTAGTTGCGCCCCTGCCAACACACTGTTGTTGTCACTCACCTGTATTCTCTTGTGTGTTGTTAATAAATACCTGCCATTGGGTTCCAACACCATCTTCGTGTCTGAGTTTCCAGAGCCGTCATGCTGTGCCATTAACTGGGAAGGTTTCCAAGCGGTGTGTAGCTGGTTCATTGACTTTCTGAGATATTTTAATGTGTGTCTTTAACCCTCTTGCCCAAGTTTTAAAACATTATCTTTAGGTGGAGAAATAAAAGAAATGTTCTAGACCTTCATTAAACTAGGAGAGTTTTTCGCAATAAACATTGCATGTTTCACATTGTGGGAGCAGAAGAAAATAAGAAATCACTAAGCAACCATATTTATAAATATTTCTTTTAAAAAAAACCCAATGTAATACTTTGGCACTGTTTGCTCATAGAATGAATTTTCTAGTGTAGGTGATGGAGAGAAACTTCACTCAGGCACTCTTCTCGCTCCATTTATCACCAGGTCAGCCTTTATTTTCACTTAAGAGCATGGGCTTCACTTTTAATGGTGTCTCGAATGCAGCTATTTTAGCCTCCACAGCAGCAATCGGAGATTTACAACCACCCAGGCGCAATTTAATATTATTACACAGACATATTTCCCTGCAAATAATGCAGGATATTACACTGGGCTAACTTCTAATCTTCTGAGAAGACTTTCCTTCTTGAAATTGGAATGAAAATGGACTCTTTTGTGCTCAAGAAAACAGCCCACTCTGTTCCTATGACACGTTTCATAAATTGATCACTCACAGTGGCTAATTACTGACACATTTATATTTTAATTGAGATCACATTGTGCATCTTGGATATTTAATCAAATATAAGCCTTAGGGAGATACATATAATTACCATAAATGAAAACATAATTATAACTAGCTTCATTTAAAATTGGTATATGCATTGCAAAGTATCTTTGTGGACGTAAAGTTTGTATGGTAATGATCAGACAGTACAGATCATTAAAAATAACTCTATACATAATGTTTGTTAAAGTGTGAAATAAGTTGTAACAACATGCAGGATAAAATGATGGGCATAAGTTATGTTTATTATGGTACCTCACGGTGGCTTACTGTGGACAGTATAAAATGTTGGTTAAGTTGTACAAGTTTTACCACAGAACAATTTTCTACTAAGAAAAACAAACAACTACAATTTAATGTATTACATCTCAGTATGCAAAAATATTATGTGTAAGTTAAGGATATGACCATTATCTGTATTAAAAGTTCAATAAGCACTTATGGGTGAGGTGTATGTGTTTTAAATAAACTACCGTTCAAAAGTTTTGGGTTGGAAATAATTTTTCAATGTTTTTGAAAGAGTTTCTTATGCTCACCAAGGCTGCATCTATTTATTATTTATTTATTTAAAATACATTAAAACAGTAATATTGTCAAATATTATAATACTTTAAAATAACTGTTTTCTATTTGAAACTATTTTAAAATGTAATTTATTCCTGTGATCAAAGCTGAATTTTCAGCATCATTACTCCAGTCTTCAGTGTCACATGATCCTTCAGAAATCAGTATAAAATGATGATTTGATGCTGAAGAAACATTTATGATTATTATCAATGTTGAAAACAGTTGTGCTGTCATCACACTGACCCCAAACTTTTGAACAGGACGTTTTTGGACTATAGAAAAAAAACACTGCTGTAAAAATGTGTACCATAGAGATACTGCATGTAAAAGCAGCAATTGCTTGATTCGTCATGGTATATATCGTGTGTGCATGACACATGGCATTGGTGAGCAGAGGAAAACAAGTTTCTAAAAGCCTTGAGGGAAATATGTGATTGCACACAGTCGAGTGATGCAGACAAATTCTGCAGTCGGTGAGTGAGCCTCCTTCAATAATTGATGCAGCTGTCTCCACCTGGCACTCTCCATTTCAACTTTGACACAGCACAAACTCATTCCCAAGCTGTGGATGAAATGCATGTGAATGTAGACCCCATCATCATCATCATCATCATCATCATCACTGCAGTCTCAGAAGCTGTGGTGAAGTCTGGCTCATGAAGAACACCGCAGCAGGCTCGTGGTGGCACTGCCGGCGGATGAGACGGGCCGCTAGCAAGAGCAGGATCCCCGCGAGCATCTCCAGGCAGAAGGACAGACAGGCCATGGCCAGAGACCAGCCGAAGGACATGTGGACGTGAGTCAGTGACTCCACATCCACTATGTGCTGAAGCTCTTCCAAAGCCTGCTGAGAGTAACTGATATAGATGCTCACACCAGACACCGTCAACAGACCTGTGCACAAAGAGCAGTCATTACACTCCATTCACAACATACTATTTATGACTGGTCATTTTGATCAACATTGAAGATTGTTAAAACTGGTGCAATGGGAACACCATCCATGAAAACACACCATGGGTTCCATCAGTTCTAGCAACGGTCATGAACACAGGTCTCACTGTAGATACAAAATCCTGACTGGGATAAGTGCATGGAGTCTTTCTTACATCATTCAACACTGTTAAATGTCTTCTTTTATTTGTGTACACTCATAATAAAAACTAAATGTATATGTGTGTGTGTGTGTGTGTGTGTGTGTGTGTATAAACACTATATATATATAGTAAATTTAACATTTTAACCAGAAATCTCAAATATATTCCCAAAATCGTGCAGTGTATAGTTTATCTTGATATCAGCATGTTCACAGGTTTTTTTTATTTTTTTTAATACATTTTTTTACAGGGACCAGATGCCCCACTGATATGTCCTGCTGACTTAAACATTCACATGAGACTCTGTACATACACATGATAAAATGAAAAATCAAACACATTGGAAATGACAGGTATGTACTATGGTTCAGGAATGGCACAAAGGTGTGTGACTGTCTTTAGATTAAGTGTGTTTAATAATGTGCTTTTTTGTCCTTTGTTGTGTATCTTTGGATTATATTGTGTTGTAAATAAATCCAAACAATCAAAAATTTACTCCTCATTCTTCCTCATAATGATAGGCCCTGAGAAACACCTGATAGGGCCATTATGGGAGGATCTTTGTCTTTTTCAGTGTGAAACACCTCAATATTCATGGATTGTTCACGCATCCTCGCATACAGCTTTCTTACACAAAACATGTCTTACAAATTTTAAATAAATATATTGTTTTTGGAGCAAATATTCTAGGCTACGTGATAAAATTTTCAAAGGTCTTGTGAAGAAATAATCAGTATGGGTTTCATGACCTTATTTCAGTTACAATTTTTTTTTTTTTTCACAAACCATGCATAAACGTCATTATCTCAAAACTACAAACCTTTACATAAATGCTGCTGACATATTATTGTAGCAGAGTTTGTGCTGAATGCAGTGTAATAAGACTTTAGCCATGAAAATGCCACAAGTAACAGAAATAAGCACAAATGTTAGAGCATGTCAGAACACCTCCAGGACCCAGAAAACCCCTCAGACCCCAGAGGGTTAACCTCCACTACACTACACTACACTACACTACACTACACTACACTACACTACACTACACTACACTACACTACACTACACCCCTCTGTCTCCACCGGTCTCCTCCATCCCTCTGGTTCTCCCATTGTCTTCAGTCCCACCGACTCTGCCCTGGTCTGCCAAGTTAATACAATAATGCTCACTGTTTTCCCACAAGGGTGCATCTGTCTGATCTGAAGAGAAGCTTTAAAAGAAGGATGAAACATCTCTCAGACGCACAGACACGCTGGAGGTCATGAACTGCTCTTTATAATAAAATAAAAAAGCAACACTCACAGTGTTACATACATGAGTGTGTCAGGAGAGAGTTGAACTGAATGAAAGATACACCATGTCTGATTATGCACTCCTGGCTTAATTGATCAATGCAGGAATCCCAAACATTAGAAATGGCTTTGAGATATTTGCTTAGGTTGCAGCATGATTCACCTGTGTCGTGAAAGGAGACATGCGTCTACAGTTCATGTTTTGTGAGAGTTGGAGAACAGCAAATGTTTGTGAGGCAAGAGCAGATGGAAACACCATCACCATCTTCTTCTCTGTCATGTCTTCATATTCCAGAGGGAAGCTCATGCCCATTGTTTTTGTGAAGAAGAGTGCTATGTTTACAGCTGGGATCACTCAGTAAACTCATATGAGACTTCAATCTTTCCGCTGTTTTACTCCAACCCATCAATCGTGTGCAATTTTCAGTCCTCAATGGCACAATTACTGTAACAATTTACCTCAGCAATAATACAAGCTACTAGATACGCACACTAAACTATAACAAAGTTTACATGCATATACTATTTTGTAACATTGTTCTGGGGAAGATTAGAGATTTTTTTTTCATCTCAGGATCCCCGTCCAACAGGACTGAAAACAGAACACAAATAAAAAGCTGTAAATGTCTGTGATGATGACCTCAGAGTTTCAACCTTTGCAGATCCCAGTCATTTTCTCTGCTCCATCCCTCCCTTATTTCACCTTCAGTTTTCTGTTGTGCTCAGGCTGGAACACAAGCACCTGTTACACTGCCTGAAAACAGCCCATACACACCATCATCATCATTACATCCTATCATAACAAACATACCCAACAATACTATCACAACCATACTGAGGACAGAATAAACACAGATGATCTACTGAAGATGTACAAAGCCTGTAGATGTAATTCCCACTTAAATTAAAATGTGCTCTACAACAACTCATTTGAAAAAACTATAACACACATGCCGTGTCAATCCTGATTTATGTTATTGTGATGCTGTGACAGTGGATTAATTATGTCATTCAAGATATAATCAAATCCTGTTGATCTTATATTTAACACATTTACAGACACAGGAGCATTACATGTAGAACCTTTCTATAAAATCTGCTGATTACAGATATACGCACTTTCAAACATCACTCAAAAAATTATATGTTGGCTTTAATGAACTTTTTTATGTCAACAGCTCACACATAACTGGGTTACGTTAAACACACATAATTTGTTCATGTAATTTCGACATCATGGAATTAAGTCATTTTAAGTAGTCTCAAAGTGAATTTAAAGACTTTCTGGCATGATTCAAGTATTTTTAATATTCATTCACCCACTATTATTTCATTTATTTTAGTGACACATAATTAAGATGATAGACTATAGCTAGCTGCAGCACATATTAATATATTAAATGCTAAGATTTACATGCTCTTTCATCCAAAGCATGTAGAAATTTGCCGAATCAGTCACAGCCAAACAAAATGCTCCACTCTTCTCCACAATGGTAACCCACTGTGATTTAAATGGTTCTAATAATTCCAATGTTATTGAACATTAAACACAATTACACACTATCAAGACTTCCCCTTTTCCCATTTTCTCAAAAAAATATAAAATTACACTTAATTTAATTTTTTAAAATCTCTTAATTCAACCATATGCAAAGGATGCTGGGAACTAACAAGCACTGCCCAGTTTCAGTTAATGCAACACAAATCATTCATGTAATCAACACAAACGGATTACGAAACTTACATTTTACATATATTTAAGCAGATTGAACACAATCAAATTAAGTTAGGGCAAAATGGCAGTTGGCGTCGCACTATACCGCCACCCTCTGGATGTAATTTTTCTACTTAACATAAATGGTTTGTGTTTAGACATCAGATTTTGTACTGTTAAGTTGAGACATAATTACGCGGACCTTAATAAAATAAAATAAATTAAAGTCAACAAACACAATTATTATAAGTAAACTAAATATAAATATATTATGTAAAGTGCACAACCTTCCTAGTTAATTTTTTTTAGCAATGTTTGATATTTTGAGCTGATGACGCATTTAGAATACATTGTCTTAAGTTTTCATGAATCTCTTAGCAAAGAGGGAGTGTTTTTGTGAGTTTGTTGTGTTCAGATTCAGAATGCCTCTGGTAGTGCGTTTTCTCTTCAGATCATTTCCGTGTAAACATAGCCTCAGGAGTGTTAAAGTATTAAAATACATGTGTTAAATGAACACTGAATCAGTGTTAAAGTTAATGAGATAAAGTTAATGAGTGATTAATTGAGTGATGATTGATCATTATTGAAGACCCCTGATTATAAAAAAACAGATTCATTGAGGGAGGGGAACAAAAATCACAATTGCAAGTCACTGTTATGTTGATCAGAGTTTGTTTTAGAAGGGCTTTCAGTATCTTCAACGTAATTCATTAAATTGTTCTGATACAAAAAAATATTGATCAGTCTTTATTAGTTTGACACACAGACATCAAGCATCAGCCTGTGAATCTCAACAGTGGTGACCATAAAAAAAGCATGTTGCAGTGCCTTCTGGGTGCCAAAACACATTAATGGCTCCCATCATGCATTGCGGTATGAATAAATTAGGATCTAAAGAGTCTTAGTCCTTTTCTTTATTCTTAATATTTTCTTTTATTTCCGCTGTTTTTATGTAACTTTTTAGGCCCTTGTTTTATAATTTTCAGAGTTGATCTGTTTATCTGAATATGCTGTTTGTTACCATTGCTGAGATTCATACGCTGATTCTTGATGTCTGTGTGTGCCTAAATATATGGATATAAATTAATTTAACTTCAGAACAACTTTTAAGAAAGCATTTGGATTATTTTGAAAAAGCTTGATCTTATGCTGTAGAATCACAGTGATGCTGTAATCAACAATATATATTTGACAGTGATAAATGAGTTTTGTGATTTAGGTCAAATGATGATTATGTCATCAAAACACAGCCAATACCATCAGATCCCCTTTTCTCTTTGTTCATCTGGTTGTTATAACTCAGTTACAGCAGCCAAACTAAATGTTAAAATGTTAAGGGTCAAGAGCCCAAGTAAAGCACACACTAAAGCACCAAATCTGTGATTTTCTTCTTCAGTGATTCTGCTTGTTATCATACGGTGTTCATCAATAATGATCAATCATCACTCATTTAATCACTTAATTATCTCATTAACTTTAACACTGCTTCAGTGTTCATTTAACACTCATATTTTACCACTAACACTCTTGAGTCTGGAGCCAAATGAACTCCCAGGAGAGTTCATTTAACACTGGAGTTTTTGTGTTCAGTGGTTAAAACAACTCTGCGTTCGTTACAAATGAATTTTCCGGTAAAAATATGTGTACTTTTACATATTTGTCTCCCTGGAAGATAATTTGATTCTGAAAAGGATAAATCCTCTTAATACATTAGACGCATCAAATAGATATTTTCAATATTGTTTCTATTCATGACTGCAGGCTTTGTGTATTTATTATTGAGCTAAAAACCTCCATATCTATAAACCCTCTCTGTGTGTCCAGTTCACCTAACAGCTGCACTCAGCTGGAGCGCCTGACATTTTGTGTTTTCTTTCTTTCCCATTGTGATTTATATCCATGTGTGGCATTGACTGATCCCCGAAACACATCTCTCACTGACCCATACACAACAACACAAACTCCACTGAGACCTCACTTCTTTTCATTTGCTATCTGTAGACGGGTGAAGCTGCTCATGACACTCACTGCAGATGAGGAAGTATGCAGCGATGCAGGAGAGGAGAGAGAAGCTCTGAGCCAAAGATGCCACCAGACCGAAGATGCCCCCAAACACCAGCAGCACCAGGCTGAGGGGCAGCAGGAGCACGATGACCCTGTGCAAGTCTGAGAGACACAGACAAGCCTTTAATACAACACAAACTCAAGAGTTTAGAGAAGAGTTTTGAGTTCAGGGGCTTTCATTTCCAGTGAGTTTGAACGAGTGGTCACTAGGGGTGTGTACAATAATAATGCATTGTATGTATCGTCTACAATAATACCACGTGTTGTTTTAACCATGTGGAGGCTGACATTGACGAGTATGTCACTCACTTTGCAATGCTTTCCCTGTGTGATGTAGATTGCAAATCAGTTAGAAGGACCCCAAAATTCAAGCCTCAGTATGAGTTTTTGTCTTATATTTCGATATGATGTTAAGTTATAGTTAATATTAGTTAAAAAATAAGTTAATATTGTGAGTTCGATTTTAGACACATTATTGTCAATTTTGTCTCTATTTTTGCAAAGCCAGAGCGGAGCGGTTGTGTGTCTCTGAGTAACACAGTGGCGTTTTCGTTCCTGAATCAATCATTGTTTTTGAACAAATCATTGACTCAAAGTATTTAATTGAAAAATATTTCAATATTCAAAAAATATGTTTATGCAATTGTAAATACATCTAAAAGCTGTTTCTGTTTCACTTCTGCAGTATACAAATACATTTTGTTGATACTTTGGTAGCGTTCTATTGTCTTATTATTCTAATTTAATTTATTGAATAAAACTACGAATTTTACATAAAATATGATGCATATATCTAATAAGGTTAGAAAAAAATCCTTATAAAAGGTAAAAATGCCCCTAGAAAAGTTGTTTTATCACTATTGCACAGCCACATCCCCAGTGTTAAACCAGCACTGCTCAGAGCACATGGTCTCACTCTAAGCAGTGTTAAAGTTAATGAGATAATTAAGTGATTAATTAAGTGACGATTGACCATTAGTGATGACACCTGATGATAATAAGCAGAATCACTGAAGGAAAGAGGAACAACAAGAACAAAAAAAGGAGAGCGACAAGAACTACAACTGACTTCAGCCACAGTCTTAGATAAAATCAACTGAAGATAAAAGATAAAGCAAACACTGATTACCATTATGTTGACCAAATCTTTCAATAAAACATAAACATCTAATAAACGTTAATTCTCAATAAGAGCTTCTGTAGACGTCTGACAGAAATAAAGTCAGTTTGGTTAGTTATAAGTGAAGCTGGTAATGCTGTTTGTGGAGTTGTTTATTCCTCCTCTGCTGAGATCTTCACAGATTTAGGGAGCTTTCACACTGGGCTCGTTTGCTGCGGGTCAATATTTTGTGCTTTTTATCAATTCGGTGCTATTATGCGCAGCTGAGTGAACAACAGGTTTACTGTGTGTGTGTGTGTGTGTGTGTGTGTGTGTGTGTGTGTGTGTGTGTGTGTGTGTGTGTGTGTGTGTGTGTGTGTGTGCAGGAGACAGTGGATTTCTAAATTTGTTTCCCTGATTCCATGCGCTATGCGCAAATACACTGCAGGCTCACTCTTGCTCGTATCCAAGGTAAGTCATCAATACTATCCTCCCTTAAATGCGTTTTATTGAACCAAATACATCATAATCAGCTAAAACGCATGCGCTGGTCACTTTACTTCCTGAACAAGTGCGCACCCGAGTCAGTGTTGCTTTCACATTCACTCGAACCGCGGCACGGTTCGGGAGCAACCGAACTCAGAGCGCCTCCTCCAGGTAGTCTCGGGTTCGGGACCCCAGTGCGCACCCGGCTCCGCATGACAGTGTTAACATTAGCGATTTTTTATGCGAACCGTGCCCCGTTCCGAACCAAACTACCAGTGTGAAAGCTACCTTAATGTCTTCTTTTATCTTCAGTGGATTTGATCTCACCCTGGATTTCCACCAACTGCGGATTGGCTGCGGATCGGCTGCGGATCGGCTCCGCTGCGCGTCTGCTCCGCTGTCCTTCAATACCCACCAGGCCATGACTGACAGCTGAAGTCACGAGGACCCACGAGATCTCACTAATTCACGTATGATCGCGCGATATAACCTGTCCCGCACAATCTGCCCTGTGCTGAATTGCTGCGGAGCTCTCCGGCATCCGGCAAAAATAGAAGCTCTGCGTATCTGCTCCGGAGAGCAGTCAGTAAAAATACACACATTGACTTTAATGGAAACCTATTGACTCCGCAGCCATTCCGCAGTTGGTGGAGATTGCCCGTAAGACTGTGGTTGAAGTCAGTTGTAGTTCTTGTGTTTCTCTTTCCTTCAGTGATTCTGCTTGTTAACAGCAGGTGTTCATCAATAATGCTCAATCATCACTTAATGAATCTCTTAATTATCTCATTAACTTTAACACGGTTTCAGTTTTACTATAACACTTTGTAGAGTGCTCTGAGCAGAGTTAATTTAACACTGGGGATTTTGCTGTGTGAATATGAAGAATATGAAAAGCTTCAGGAGTCGGCTGTCCATGACAGGCTTAGGCCAGCCAAGGTACAAAAAAAACACAGCACAAAAAAATCAACTGTTTTTTTGTTGTTGTTTTTTTCAATATCACAAACCCCCTAGTGTGACACTAATAATCAAAGATCACCAGCTTTGATAATTGGTCAATCTTCCTTACTGTATAATGAGGGTCGGGGCGGTTGAATATCGTGCTGGGAATACAGCTCTTAAAGAGACGGAGAACACACTAACCATACATAACAAGCCTACTCCCCGTGTCATTCCCTGATTGTGGATAATGTGCAGATGCAGTTTCAGAGACTCACTTAAAAGGTGCTTCTCCTGCTCAGTGTGGCCGGAGGTGTCCGTGTAGAACGAGATGTCATGATAACTGCCATTCTCTCCTGTGGGGGACATTGAAACACCCTCAAGTCAAAGCTGGAAACACACATTATGCTTCACACAGTTGCCCGCGAATCAATTTTCTTGGCAATCTCTTCTACAGCCTACAAGTTCAAGGCATTCAATATCATTTAAAGGTTTATTTTAGTAAAAGGAAAAGCAGCATTTGTGTAAGAGGGAAGCAATCGTTGTTACAGCATTTTTACAATAAAATGGAAAACAGTATTTTTTCATACGACAGATTTAGTAACTGTCATCACAACGTGTGTAACATGCAACATTTACAGTTCTGTGATGAACTGCTTCTCTTTTTAATAGTCTCTAATGCCATGGAACAGCTACAGAATTGGACGAGACATTAATTATGTACATAATGAAGCCTCAGCCAGTGATGAAGACTGTATCTGTGAACATTTGAGAAATGACTTCATTTGCAGCCAGTAGAGCCAGTTTATATGATTCGGTTAAAATGAGATACAAAATACTTTAATCCAATGAGGCACATTAAATGACTATAGCTAAACAGTAAGAGAAGGGAGATGTGGTGACACCTATTATATATATTAAATGTCACTATATGCTTGCCTCATTAATATGAACAAATGGCACATTAAGTCCATGTACTTCATACTTAGTATTTAGCCTAATGTTAAATGTATATTCATATGTGTATATTTGTGTATAGTGAGAAATTAGTCTGGATATTCATATTATTGGAAGAATATAAATGTGTGCAGCAGCTGCACAATAAAATCGGACATAAAACTGAGCTTAAGTTGTGTGTGTTGAGCATTTTACCTTCATAAATCCTCCAGAGTCCGGAGTGAGAGCTGCTGTATTCCAGGCTGGAGTTCTTCTCTTCATCCACATCTATAATGTACCAGTATTCAGTGCCGATGGACACGGCGAGCAGGATGAAACTGAGCAGCCCGCACAGACCCGCGCTGATGACCACTGTCCCAAAGTTCATTTTCATCAGCGCTCAAATCCCTCTGATGATTCATTGAATTTGAGCACCTGTTACTGCCCTTCAGTTCCTCTAAAGCCCCGAGTGTATCGTTCAGACACATTAAAGCACATCATTGTGTCTTTATTACTCCAGTTGTGTCCGGGGGTGAATGAAGAGTCAGCTCTCAGCACATGCAGGATGAAGAACTGTGATTTCCCTCGGCATCTCTCCGGCACAGCTGTATATGGAGTGAGAGCAGAAGCCTCTGAACACTGAATCTATGATTCTCTCGCCTCAGTTCAGCGGCGGTCGCTCACTCTGCTTCATTTGCTCACCTCAGCGACGAGGTTGTTTCTTCTTCATTTTGTGTAAATAGATTAATCTGTATATAGTGGGATGTATGTATTAGTGTAGAGTTTTTTCTAACCTGGCTTGATTTTGTCAGGAGAGAGAACATTCCTCATTTAACAGGTGAGAGAAAATGCACATAAAAAATCTATATTTTTTTCATTTCCAGTATATCAATTTAGTGTTGTTTTCTGAATTTATTTTTAATATATATATACTGTATATATATATATCGGTGTTTGCATTGTGTTGGACTGCTACCTCTGTTGGAATTTACTGTGTGGATTATTAATTATTAAAAGATTGTCATTCTTCATCATCTTCACTGTGTTTTTGATACCGCACAACCTATGAAAGAAGACCCGACTCAAAAAGAAAAGGAAAGTTAAGCGGTGAATAGTTTGCATTTGTTTTCTTTGCCTCCCGTTTGTGTTTTGTCCAGCAGGGAGAACGATCCCTCGAGGATCACCAGGAAGAGTTTCTTGTGCATCCGACCACCTGACGACTGACGAGCCGGACGACTGCCTCTGCACGTCTCTACGAATCGGTGGGCAAGAAGGAGATCCTCCCGCCACTGAGAGCGAGACTCTGGCAGAACCACATTCTTCATCTGTCCTGTCAGTCCCACCCAGCCTCCCTTTCCCACCACTTCTTCCAACCACCTTAGAGGACTTAGTATCATTGGACAGTTTCTCTCTCTCTCCAGCCTCGCCCTCAGCAACTCCTGCCAGCCACTCGTCACCGTCTCACACAATTCCCTCTGTATCCACTCCTCCTCTCAGTGGCGCTGATCCACCTCTGGCCAGCTGGGGACCGTCTGCACCTGGGCAAGAGGAGGCCATGACTCCGCAGACAACCTCAGCAGACTTTGCTCTTCCTCAACCCTTCACCCTGACTCGTGAGTCTACGCTCCTGTAGCCATCAGCCATACTCCCTCGCCGAGCTCCCTTTGTCAGTCGGCTCCTCCTGCGTCACTTGTGGGCCGTCCGCTGCTCTTCAGCTCTTCAGCTCTTCAGCTCTCCACCCCGTCGACTATGACCTGCTCAGCCCTCCTCAGGCTCCACCACCGCCCCCGGTGACTCCAGCTCGCCCTCTGACCTCCGGACACACACCGCCATCGCAGGAGGACGAAGCTACGGCTCAGTCAAGCTCTCCGGGGGCTTCGATTTCGCTTTATCACCTCGACCCTTCGGCAACACAGTGGGCTCTTTCTCCAGCGCCATCGCCTCCAGCCGTCCCCAAGGTTGGTGTCAGGACATGTACCACCACGATCACCGTTCTGGCTGTGGCCTGGGCACATCATGCCCCTGCTCAAGGCTCCTCCCTGGCTCTCACTAGCTTCAGCACCGCCCCTGACCCTTCAGTTCTGCCTCCTCTCGGTCAGTCGTGCACCTCCTGAACCTCCTTCTGTATCCTCTGCCGGTTTCCTTCGCCATCTCCTCCTTCCGGGATGGAGCGTCACACCATTAAGACTCTGTTTGTTTTTATTCGCACCGTTCTCCCTGCCTTGTTTGTTGTCAGATTTAAGGGTTAGTTGACCCAAAAATTTTAAATTTCTCATTACTTACACACCCCTCATGTCGCTCCAATCCCGTAAGACCTTCGTTCATCTTCGGAACACAAACGAAGATATTTTTTATGAAAATCGAGAGCTTTCTGATCCCCTACAGACCGCAACACATCGGCCACTTTCAATGCCCTGAAAGGTAGAAAAGACATTGTTAAAATAGTCCATTAACTTTATTAAAGGATTCTCCTCTTCTGTGTCAAGTCTCCGATGTTGTTTACGCTGTAACCACAGTGCAGCACTTCTGGGTTCTGCGTCATAACGCAGGCGCTAATTCACCTTTGGCTAAGCCCCGCCCCCTTAGTTACTGTTGCTACGTCCGTCAACTTCATCTGGGCTCTGGTTTGGTATCAACATGGCTTATGCTGTGACGGCTCTTCCTGCTGAAATTTTATCAAACTTTTATAAAGCAGCAAATAAAGTGTCCGATAGAAGTAGGCAGAAGGGGCTGCAGTGTGCGTTCGAAGGCTATATTCAAAACATAACGGTGAAACGCAAGCAACAACAAGATCCAAATAGAGGCAAAAGCATAACGGTCACAGTCAAAAAATGAACCATCGCATATCCTACTAATCAAGACGGAGGCTGGGACTAACAATATCAGGAGCAACACTGTTCATGCAAAGCTGGGTCTCTATATATAATCATTACGTTATTACAAAGCAAACGGACTACGCGAGTATAACGTTGTATTTATTAGCAGCGTGTGCTAGCGTATCAACAATTAGGGTAGAGAACCAAAATCATAACCTAAAACTGTCTAACTAGTATAAATTCACAGTAAGGTTAAAAGCTAAATGTATCTAGAGCACAAAAGTGTGTTGTTGATCTTGAGGGTTTCGCTGACAGTGAGGACGTCCACACAGTTTAATCCAAAAACGACACTTGTCAGGATTTGACTTCGGTTTTGGGAAGGGAAAAAAACGGACACCCCCCTCCAACCTCTCTGGGAAACGCGTATATGTGTTACAAATGCCCCAGGCACAACGTTTAACCATATTTTTGATAAAACTACGACGGTAATAGCATGCCAAGACCAAAAATATGAGACGCCGGTGTTAAAGTCAATGGAGCGCTGTGAAAAAGTGTTGGACCTCAGTGGGAGCTTGTTCTTGGCTGCGCTGTGATTGGTCAATCTACATTCTAGGGTGTGGCTTAGCCAAAGGCGAATCAGCCGACGCTGGTTACGTGAGCACCAAGACACGTGTGTGTGTGTGTGTGAAGCTGACACAGGAGCTGGCCAATACTGAGCCACAACAGCGCATATACACTTCTTCTTTTTTCTTTTTTTTAAAGAATACATTTTGTGTTTAGTATATACTCTATGATGTACCAAACCGTGACTTCAATACCGAGATACTTACCGAACCATCATGTTTGTGTAGTTACACCCCTACAAATTATTAGTTAAAAAGTAAACATGTAAGTGAATATATCACTATTAAAACTCACTGTAAAAAATAAAACATAGATTTTATTTATATTTAATTAATTAAAATGAGGCAACAGATTACAAGCAATATTATTAATTAAATTTAACAAATTAGAATTGAGTAATAATTAATCAAATTAATTCCTTAAATATTAACCATTTAAAATGAGTAAAATTTACAAAATATATGTTATTGCCAACATTGAAGACACCTGATGTTAACAAGCAGAATCACTGAAGGAGAAAACCATAATTAAAGTCACCATTATGGAGATGAGTGTGTGTTTTAGTTGGGCTCTTCACCCTTAAATTATTAACATTAAGTTTTGTTTTTGGCTTCCCACATTTCCCACAAAAGTCCACATTTCTCTCTGCTGCCACCTATTGATGAACCATTGCAGCAGGAACAAATTCAAGCGGTTTATCAAGTATAAGTTTATTAATGAAATGTTTGCAAACAAAATGTTCATTTTACTGAGTAATATTGATGTTGTTTTGTTGTGAAAAAGAATATGTAGTTTTCATAAAAATAAAAACTGTTTTGAGCAGTCATGAGTTATAAGTTTCAAATTAATTTAATTAAATCCAGTGAAGTCAGTGAAGTTCATACTGGCAATTCTATGTTCTCATAAATTTCATCTAAAGATATATTTAAATAAAATGTCTCATATTGATAAAAATGTATCTTTTCTTGCATGACTGATTTTTGCTGTAGTTCCTGAGGAAACTTTAAAACTTTAGTGCATTCACTCATTAATGAGAAGTTATTGATTAGATGCGATATGGTTTAAGTTGAACAATATTAAGTTATGAGTGTTTTGTAAGCTCACGTTCCTCCGGGTCCAGACAGAGCTCAGTAAATGATGAAGTGAAACTCGTGTGATGAGGACATGAACCGCTGTGAACCTCTTTGATTTTAACTTGCTCTTTGATTCAGTCAAACTGATTTACTTTAGTTACAGGGACACAATAATGATGTTAAACTTCAATGAACATCTGATCAATGAACACATTCAAGCTGTTTATCATCAGCATTCTTTCATATGGAAGTCAAGTCAAGTCAAGTCACCTTTATTTATATAGCGCTTTTTACAATACAGATTGTATCAAAGCAGCTTCACAGTGATAACATGAAAATAATACATAAAACAATTTCATCATCGTCCACCTTTAAGGCAGATCTATAATATTGTTGAATATTAAATGTCCCCAAATAAGCAAGCCAGAAGGCAAGGCAACAGCGGCAAGGAACCAAAACTCCATCAGGTGACAGAGGGAGAAAAAAACCTTGGGAGAACCCAGGCTCAGTCGGGGGCCAGTTCTCCTCTGGCCAATGAGTGAACAGTGTATGAAGGTCAGAATGAAACATCGTATTTGTCCAGTTCCGGTTGGTTGAAGTCGGAGTGGAGAGGAGGAGAGACTGGTTGACACTTCAAGTCAGCGGCGTCGTCGTGTCCTGGCGCTGGTCCTTCATCAGATCTGGATACGGCCTGGTTCCGGTGGACAGCGGTAAACCTCGGGATAATATTAGTGTAGACGCCATCCTTCTTATGATGTACCAAGTACATCAGGATTAAGGGAAGTGTTCCCGGTCCCGGCTGTTCTAAACTATGCAGCCTAACATTGAATTATATAAGTCTATAATGTGTTATGTGTATGCTAGGCCGAAGAGATGTGTTTTTAGTCTAGATTTAAACTGACAGAGTGTGTCTGCTTCCTGGACAATGTTAGGAAGACTGTTCCAAAGTTTTGGTGCTAAATAGGAAAAGGATCTACCGCCAGCAGTCGATTTTGATATTCTAGGTATTATCAACTGGCCGGAATTTTGAGATCGCAGTAGACGTGAAGGACTATAATGCGCTAAGAGCTTGCTCAAGTACTGTGGAGCTAAACCATTTAGTGCTTTGTAAGTGATCAGCAATATTTTAAAATGTATACGATGTTTAATAGGCAGCCAATGCAGTGTTGACAGAACTGGGCTAATATGGTCATACTTCCTGGTTCTAGTAAGAACTCGAGCTGCTGCGTTTTGGACCAGCTGTGGTTTGTTTATTAAGCGTGCAGGGCAACCACCCAGTAGAGCATTACAATAATCTAGCCTTGAGGTCATAAACGCATGAACTAATTGTTCCGCATTTTTCATTGAGAGCATATGACATAATTTAGATATATTTTTAAGATGGAAGAAAGCGGTTTTACAGATACTAGACACATGACTTTCAAATGAAAGATTGGTATCAAAGAGCACACCCAGGTTCCTAACCGACGACGAAGACCTAACAAAGCAGCATCAAGTGTTAGACAGTACTCTAGGTTATTACATGTGGAAGTTTTTTGTCCAATAATTAGAATCTCTGTTTTTTCTGAATTTAGTAGAAGGAAATTACTAGTCATCCAATTTTTTATATCAGCTATGCATTCTGTTAATTTTGTGAATTGGTAGGTTTCGATAGGTTTTGAAGAAATATACAGCTAAATATCGTCGGCATAACAGTGAAAGCTAATTCCATGTTTCCTAATGATATCTCCTAATGGTAGCATGTACAGAGTGAACAGCAGCGGTCCTAGTACTGAGCCTTGTGGTATGCCATACTGAACTTGTGATTGATAAGACATCTCTTCATTTACTGCTACAAACTGATAACGGTCAGATAAGTATGATTTAAACCATGCTAGTGCAATTCCACTAATGCCGACATAATGTTCGAGTCTATTTAAAAGGATGTTGTGGTCAATGGTGTCAAATGCAGCACTAAGATCCAGTAATACTAATAGAGAGATACAACCACGATCGGATGATAAGAGCAAATCATTTGTGACTCTAACGAGAGCTGTCGGTACTATGGTACGGTCTAAATCCGGACTGAAAATCCTCGCAGATATCATTTCTTTCAAGAAAAGAACACAGTTGTGAGGATACTGCTTTTTCTAATATCTTTGACAGAAAAGGCAGATTAGAGATCGGCCAGTAATTGACTAGTTTTGTAGGATCAAGTTGCTGTTTTTTAACAAGCGGTTTAATCATAGCTAGCTTAAAGGTTTTTGGTACGTATCCTAGAGACAAAGATGAATTAATGATAAGAGGATCTATGACATCTGGAAGCATCTCTTTCAGCAGCTTAGTCGGTATAGGGTCTTACATACACGTTGTCGATTTAGATGATTTGACGAGTTTGCAAAATTCTTCCTCTCCTATAGCAATGAATGAATCAAATTTTCCCTCAGGGAGACTAGAATGCACTTCCTGATGCGATACTGTATTAGACGGTTACATAGTTATAATTTTGTCCCTGATATTATCGATCTTATAAGTGAAGAAGTTCATAAAGTCATTACTGCTGTGTTGCTTGGAAACTTCTGCGCTTGAAGCTTTCTTTTTCGTTAGTTAGCCACTGTTTCAAATAAATACCTAGGATTATGTTTATTTTCTTCTAATAGGGTGGAAAAATAAGCAGATCTAGCAGCTTTTAAAGCCTCTCTGTAAGCAATCGAGCTCTCCTTCATGAAATCCGAAACACCTCTAGTTTTGTTTTCTTCCAGTTACGCTCCATTTTTCTGGCTGCTCTCTTAAGGGCCTGAGTGTGCTCGTTGTGCCACGGCGTTGGATTATGTTCTTTAATCTTCTTTAAGCGCAGCGGAGCAACTGTGTCTAAAGTGCTGGAAAAGAGAGAGTTAAAAGTTTCTGTTGCAATATCAAGTTCTTCTAAGCTATCCGGGATGCTGAGATGATGAAACTGATTAGGAAGATTATTGATAAAGCAATCTTTAGTGGCAGAAGTGATTGGTCTAACATATTTATAACATGGAGTCTGCTTTGCAGCCTTGGCTAAATGTAATTTACACGAGACTAGATAATGATCTGAGATGTCATCGCTCTGCTGCAATACAAATTATGTATCTATGCAACTTTCATGAAGTAAAATCACTAAAAGCCTTCTTCCGCTGGAAAAAATAGTCCCTGACCGTAAACAGCGACAGAAGTTACATACATTATTTCGCCATTAGATGGCGGCAAAGACTGTCTTTATGAGTGAGTCAGTCAGTAGAAAAGACTTTTACATTGAAAGGACTCAAACTTGTGATCACAGAGAAGGCAGACGACAGATGAAAAGGCACGGGGGTTAACGTTAACTTTTAACTGACCTGAAGGAAAATGCTATATCTACTGTAAATGCAGGTACACTCGCTTACTCGATCTCTCACAATACTCTACTATAGCTTCAATGGACAATATCGATGAGATCAAACATGTGTTGAGTTGCTAAGAGCGGTTGCTAGGGGTGTTGTGTAGTGATACATAGAACCGTTGGGTGAAGCAGTCATAGCCGTGTTTTAGCGTGAATAAAACAGCTATTGACCAATCAGAATCAAGGACTGGAACTATCCGTTTTATAATATAATTTATATATTATTATAATTAATAATTATATGAATTATATATATATATATTAGAGATTTTATACATAATTCAGATGTAGTCTCACATACGTGTTTAAAGACGTACTATATTATTTTTACGTAAATCACATTACAGTTTTTAAACTTGTAGAAAATAATATAAAAGTTTTTTTTTTAAACCATATGAAAACAAACACGAATACTGCAAACATTTCTAAAAAACTTGATGCATGTTTTGTGTTTTACAGTTTTTTTTGGTAACACTATTTTACATTGTCATTGTTACACGTTACATGTATTTACTGCAGTAATAACTATAAATGACCCATAACCCTATAGTAGGAACATGTACTTAATATTACTCAGCACTTAAATATAGAATTACACACTGAAATAAAGTGTTTTTTTCTTTGGCTCTGTGGACAAATAATGAATAATTATATAGATAATAGAGTCATGAACTTTCCTGTTCAACAGTTCTTCTGTATTAGATTCAATCCAAACTCTATTGATGAAGATTCATAAAGTATTCAGTCAAAACTGGACATTAAGAAGCAAACGTGTAAAAACAGTGAAACTCAGGGCGACAAACGTGTATCATGAATGAAAATAACAGTCAAAGATCAACAACTGAAGAAACATGTTCAGACGGACACAGAACAAGCGATTATTGACCATAAACTACAATAACATGATTAAACTGTAATACAACATGTGAATTAACAGTGAAATACTGGAGGAGACAGAAGATTCATGTTCATCTACAGTTATCTCTATGATTATACACATCATGTGTTATTCATCTCTCATTATTGATTATAATAATCCTTCGAGATCAGCAGTGTTTTAATCAGATCATCTGAAGGATTTAATAACACATTATGCACAAATAAAGTGTGTGTGTGTGTGTGTGTAATACAGTGTATGAATATCAATAACGGTGATAATGCAGTAACACACAATCAGTCAAACAACTGGAAAAATGTCAGTTGTGTGTGTGTGTGTGTCACTGAAGAGTCTGAATAATAAAGAGCACAGAGGGGTTCAGTGAATGTGTGTAAAGGTGTGTCAGTCAGTGTGTTTGTGTTTAATGTGACACAGAGACACTGAAGAGTTAACATTATAAACTGTAGATCCAGAGTTATAATTAAAAATACTAAAACTAAATCCAGCATAGAGGGGTTCAGTGAATGTGTGTGTGAACGTGTGTAAGTGTGTGAGTGTGTGTGTGTCAGAGACGCTGTAGAAGGACAGAGTGCCGGCCGACACGTCCACAAACACTCCTGCTCTCTTACAGGATCCTGGACCAGCAGAAACAGCAGTGGAGATATTATTGTGACAGACAGAGAGTCCGTCATTATTGTGCAGGACAAAGAGTCTGTCATCAGAGCAGTTCAGACTCCAGGACTTGTCATTACGTCCAAACCCCACAGTCACGACTCCATCTCTCCTGCTTTGAGGATGTATAGCGTAAAAAGTCATGACTGAACCTCTCCAGCTCTTGACAGTCAAAACTCCATCTTTTCCTCTGGATTCCTTTATATGACACTGAGATACCACACCTCCACTCCATTCACACTCCCAGTAACAGCGTCCAGTCAGACTCTCTCCACACAGAACCTGATGATACTCAAATCTCTCTGGATGATCAGGATACGACTGACTCACAGACATACACGTCACCTTTCTGTTCTCCTCAGACAGAGCGAGAAGAGTGTGTGCTGTGTTTGGATCCAGTGTGAGATCAACGGCATCTGAACACAAGAACACACATTACAACAGCAACATTTACAACCAGATAATAAAGTGCAAGAGTTTGGAGTTGGCTTGAGAAAGCCTGACCAGAAACTTTGAATTAGTTCAAAAAGCTTAAAGTGTGAAGGTTTTGAAGGAAATACAGTCTATCGATCAATAGATTGGTAGATAGATTGATTCTAGGGTGTTGCTATGCGGGTTGCCAGGGTACTTGGGTGGTTGCTAGGGTATTCCTATGCTGTTGCTAGGGTACTTTGGTGGTTGCTAGTGTATTCTGGGTGGTTGCTAGTGTGTTGCTTTTTGGTTGCTAGGGTACTCAGGCTGGTTTCTAAGGTGGTTGCTATGTAGTTGTTAAGGTGCTCAGGGTGGGTTGCTAGACAGACAGACAGACAGACAGACAGACAGACAGACAGATAGATAGATAGATAGATAGATAGATAGATAGATAGATAGATAGATAGATAGATAGATAGATAGATAGATAGATAGATAGATAGATAGAACAGTCTTGGCTCATTTCAACATTCCGTCAATGTAAAGGCCCTTTCACACTGGACGCGATTTTGACGCACGAATAATTCACGCGATGGTTTTATTTTTTGATCAGCTGTTTGTGTAATGAGTGCTTCCACACCGAATGTGAATGTGCTGCGGCTAAAACAACTTATTTTTTTTCGCTTCGAAGTCGAAGTTTTTTTACTTTTGCGGCGACAGAAAGGCTTCAGCCAATCACATACAGTGGACTGCATGTAAACATGGCCCCTGATGATTTTAAGAGGACAGCTCACTTAAGCAGACTGCCAGACGCTGCTCCGGACCGATTGGTTCCCTGAAGTTTGTGGTTTGTCTCGTCAGATGCGGTGCCACTGTCTGAAGCTCCTCAAATTGTCCCACAGACATCCGGAAGTGTCCGGAACCGGCCATGAGAAAGTTTTAGCTCCTGTACAAGATTAGCATACTCCCCTTCAGACTCTCTGCTCTTTAAGATTGGGTGCACTCAAAAACCTTCTTCTCTGTCTTTTAAAGATAAATGAAAAGCTCGTCTTCAACTCGATGATGATGATGATGTATCCATGTTTTCCTCAGCTGTCGGCGATGAAAGTTTTGAAATGTTGAAGCTCTGAACGTTGCAAATTCGCGTCGCGGCTGATGTGAATGGTTTGATGTGATTGTTTTGACGCGAACTATTCGGTTTTTCCGTTTCGTTTTTTCGTTACGCGTCCGGTGTGACAGGGCCTTAAGTCTGTGGGATTTTTCCTAGGTTTGATCATAGTTTTTAATAAAACCGTAAGTCGGATGATCAGTTTGCAGAGATAATACAGAGTAAGTCAGAACAGTCTGAAGGTCTAGTCTGAGTTCGGCGGATGAAGCTCAAACTCAAGGACGAGCAGCGTTTACAAACTGAGTCGAAGGAAAACAATGTTAAGCTTTAATAGTAGAATCACTTTTTCAGGATAATTTGATAACAAAACAACAAACATAAACCTGTGTGTTTGAGGACTTACATTTGTGTAGTCCTGGTGTAATCCTGAACTCTCCTCCGTGATCCATACTAGAAAACACACACACACACACACACACACACACACACACACACACACCACACACACACACACACGTTTGTTTCACTTTATAGATGTGTAAATTGTCCTCACTAGTCAAGATGTTATATTCATTATATTAGTGAGGACATATGGCAGTTGACATTATACAGCAACTAAACACACTTTAGTAAAACACACTCTCTCTCCTGTTAATTCTCCTGATTTTCTTTTTTCTTCTTTACATCTTCAAGCTCCACTTGAGCTTCACAATACAGCACAGCAGTCTCGGTGTGATGCGTGCGAGTGGAGGAGACGCTGCGCATGACACCTGACGTGCTTGATCCCAACCCGGCCCGAGGATAGTGGCGGGAAATATCGGCCCGCCAAGATAATAATCTAATCAGATAATCTAAGCTCTACTGTAGATTACTTGCTTTTCCTCCGTGGATTATTAATGGACTTCACTGGCAGATTCAGAGGCACTCAGAGGAGATAAGGGTGAACAATGACTGTTGCACACGGTTCCTGAGACTATTGATCACCAATAAAAGACTGACAAAAATTTTTAATTATTCTGTACATTATACATGTTGCTTGTGGGTTAGCCCAGAGCCATTGAAAAACAGTTACGACACTCCCATAGACTGCCATAGGAACTTTGGAATGCGGAAGTAACGCGTGTCGTGGAGCTGCCGATAGTTCCAAACACTGATAGTTCCAGCACTGAACCCCCATTCATTTTCAGTGTTTCCGAAGTACGTTCGCTGGTAAGTTGACGAAATAACTTTATTTTTGACATTTCAACGCATTAGCCGTCCTCTCATGAATCTAGTCAGTAGTTGTAATTTATGTTACTTAAGTTAATGAAACTTTAGTTAATGTTTATTGGAAGATAATAGTTCATTGCAGTTAGCTTACGTGACCAACACTTCACTAACGTTAGCTACCAGTCAGAAACGTGTGAATTCAATACTGAGGTCATAGTTAAATGTGATGTTGCACTACATTGTATTCAGAGTTTTTTTTGGCCAACCTTATTTACATACATGAGGAGGTCAGAATTTTAGAAATACATCTGGATATATAAAGCAAATAAGTACAGCAGCACCCCCAACAAATAAGACCTCAATGCTAAAAAGTGTAAATGAATTTACACCTCTATGACAGTATAACAAATCCTGAACATTATAGAAAAGCAGAATTTATGGCTGATCTGTGTATATACAGTATCATAATGCAATAAAAATATAAAATTATCTTTGCTCATCCATTTGTTGGATGAGCAAAATAATCAGCCAGCTTCTTCCATAATGTTGTTGTGTAAGAACAACAATTTGAATAACAATAGTGGTTTGTATATAAATATATTTGTTCTCAATTAATTTCAAACAATACAGGAGTACAGAGAGCCAAAAATAACAAATCATGACACATGTCCATATAGGTATGGACCTAACTGTAGGTGTGTTCTCTCACTTCAGTAATTTCAACCTCGTGAAAATGTTTAGGAAACATAGGCTTTCAATATGTATTTAATTTGTCCTTGAATGTATGAACTTTAACATCATTTCCCCTTTCTTTACCACTCCTAGTTCTGTCCAACAGACTCGACTCCAGACCTTGTCTCCTCTGGGGTCTATGACACGCTCTGCTTCTGGCAGGGGAATGCTCTCACCCTAACATCCAAGTATCTATAGCATTACTTAAAGCGTGGAGTTTGAATGGTTATGTATCAATGTATGGATAAGCATTTGACTGATTCTCGATTCACTACCAGGTCTCCAGATTGTCCTACAGCTGCAGTGGAAGAATGTGATGGCTCTAATTGTGAACACATGTATTCCTCTTCTGGCAATCTATCTCTCCCTGTAGGAAGTCAAACAAGTTTATTTGAAGACAGAACTTTCAAGGAAAACTTACCTACCCTCTCCCTAGATCTATTATATAATAAAAAAAATTGTTGAATGGAATTGGTTGCATATTTTTTTACCGTTGACCAAACTTCTTTCTTGACTTAAACTGAGCAGCTTTAAATGATATTCACTTGTTGTGCAGGTTTATGTGAACGTATTTTAACATAACACAGTAAATACTCTAAATGTATTATACCTTATGGGAGCAGTCCCCCTTCCTCCAAAGTTA